>JBBPBO010001986.1:70698628-70919466 GCA_037974295.1 Cicer cuneatum | reverse complement strand
AAGGAATAGTGTGGGGGGCAAAAGAAACATTTGGAGGGGCAGAAGGAGAGGTAAGGGGGGCAGAAGGAGAGGGCTTCTTGTTGAGCTGTTTTGGTGCCCTAATTTTACTTCGCTGGGAAATCTTCAGATTCTTTCTAGCTAGGTATTGAGAGATGGTTACAGCAGATTTTTTCTTTATGGTTTTAGAGGGGGGTTGAGATGGTTTGGATGGAGAGGCGATTTCATTTAACTTCTTTCTCTTCTGATTGGGAGGAGTTGTAAATGAGGGTTCAGGAGTTTGTTGCTGTGTTTGAGATGTTTTTTGTTGAGAGGTTGTTGGAACACTGGAAGGAGGGACATCCATTTCTTCCTCATCAGAGTCATAAATAATAAACACGGAAGCATTAGTTTTTTTAGGGTTCGAAGTCCCTATTCTAGAAAGAATTTGCATGGACCTTCGTTTTGGGGGGTTAGTGGTGATTCTCAAGTGAGGAGGAACTTGAGTAGTGTTGGGTACAAATTTAGGGTGAGAAGGGGGAAAAATCGTTGCGAGTGGTTTAATAGGAAGAGGGATAGGGCTTGATTCCCGTGAAGACGAGGATGAGGATTCTGATGAAGAAAATGGCATTTTGATGGGAGAGGGTCTGGGTGGTGGGGAAGGTGAACGATAGCGAAATGGAGAAGAAGGTGGTGGTGATGGTGATTTAGTACGTGTATTTTTACGACCACTGGATTTAGTTCTGGCCATTTGAGTTTTTTCAGAAAGGCAGAAAGTTTTTAGAAGAAAGGCAGAAAGATTTAGAAGAAGACGAAGGGAAGGATTCTGAAGGGTTTGTGAGAAATTGCAAAGACAGAAGTGCCTTTTTAGAGGGAATAGATAATGATGAGTGAAACCTAGGGAAGGAGGTTTTGAAAAGATGTAACGCCACTTCTTGAAAGGGTGTCAGGGCGTTTTTGGAGGCAGGGGACAAGAGCATTAAATGCCAAAACTCCCCTTTTCCTCATGCGCAGAGAGAAAGAGATACGCAGAGGAGAAAGTTGATTTAAAAACGGAGAAAGTTGCCTGAAACACGGAGATTGATAAACGTTCTCCGTTTTCTGCAGAAGTAGTTTTAATGAGATTTCACTGGATTTCTCATGATTTTCAGTCTTTCCTTTATTGAATTAAAACTCTCCTCAACAAGAGGCTTTGTAAATACATCAGCAAGCTGATTTTGGGTATCAACAAAGATTAATTCAATGTTTTTCTTGCTAACATGATCTCGAATGAAATGATGCTTGATTTCAATGTGCTTAGATCTAGAATGCTGAATTGGATTTTTAGACAAATTTATGGCACTGGTATTATCACAGTAAATTGGAACATTAGAATAACTTACGGAGAAGTCTTCAAGTTGATTCTTTATCCAAATTACTTGGGAGCAACAATTTGCAGCTGATACGTATTTAGCTTCAGTAGTTGATAGTGCAATTGTGTTTTGCTTCCTACATGACCAGCTGATTAAAGCTTCTCCCAGGAACTGGCATTAGCCACTGGTGCTTTTTCTTTCAGTTTTGTCCCCAACATAATCAGCGTCGCAGTAAGCTACAAGATCAAAATGTGAACCTTTTCTATACCAAAGGCCAAGATCAGTAGTACCAACAAGATATCTAAAAATTCTTTTTACAGCAGTTAAATGAGATTCTTTGGGTGCAGATTAAAATCTGGCACATAATCCTACTGCAATTACAATATTAGGCCTACTTGCAGTTAGATATAACAAAGAACCAATCATTCCTCTATACTCTTTTTCAGAGACAGATTTTCCATTTTCATCTTTGTCCAATGATGAAGATGGATGCATGGGAGTAGTCATGATTTTGGCTTCATTCATTTTATATTTTGTTAAAAGATCTTTTGTATATTTTTCTTGACAAATAAAAATGCCATCATCATGCTGTTTAATTTGTAAACCAAGAAAGTATCTCAACTCCTCCATCATGCTCATTTCAAATTCACTTTGCATAAGATTTGAAAAGGCATCACACATTTTTTCATTGGTGGAACCAAAGATTATATCATCAACATACACTTGCACTATGAGTAAATCATTTTTATCATTTTTCTTAAAGAGTGTAGTGTCAATGTTTCCTATGGAAAAACCATTTTTGATTAAAAAAGAAGTTAATCTTTCATACCAAGCTCTTGGTGCCTGTTTCAGACCATATAGAGCTTTGGTAAGTTTATAAACATGGTATGGTTTTGATTGATCTTCAAAACCAGGGGGTTGTCGTACATAAACTTGCTCATTTAAAAAACCATTTAAAAAATCACTTTTTACATCCATTTGAAAAAGTTTATGAGTTTATGAGATGCATATGCAAGAAGGATTCGTATAGCCTCTAACCTTGCAATTGGTGCGAAAGTTTCATCATAGTCAATACCTTCTTGTTGATTATAACCTTGAGCAACCAGTCTGGCTTTGTTACGAATGACCTTACCTTCTTCATCCAATTTGTTTGTAAACACCCATCTTATTCCTATGATGGTCTGGTTTTGAGGATCTGGGACAAGATTCCAGACTTCATTCTTTTCGAACTGATGAAGTTCTTCTTTCATCGCATTAATCCAAGATTGATCAACAATGGCTTCTTTGATTGACTTTGGTTCTAGTTGGGAGATCATTGCCATGTTGTTGTTGTCATCCTCTTTGAAAGACATTCTGGTTCGAATTCCATCAACTGTATTTCCAATAATCTGATCCTGGGGATGATCACTGATTGTTTTCCAGCTTTTTGGAAGAGAATGGAGTCGAGACTGTTCATCAGTCTGGTTTTCCTGGGGAACATTCAGCTGCTGCTGTCCAGAATGTTCTTATTCTTCATCATCTTTCTTGCTCATTTCCAGATCATCAAATTCATCAAATAATACATGTATACTAATTTCAACAACCTTTGTTTTGAGATTAAACACACGAAATCCTTTAGATTCGGTTGAGTATCTCAAAAATATGGATTTGTCTGATTTAGCATCAAACTTTCCAAGGTTTTCTTTGTTGTTCAAGATGTAACAATAACAACCAAAAATATGAAAATATGAAATGTTAGGCTTTCTATTTTTCCAGATTTCATATGGTGTTTTGTTGATGATTTTTCTTATTGTCACACGGTTTAAAATGTAGCATGAAGTGGTTATGGCTTCAGCCCAAAAGTATTTTGCAACATTTGATTCTTCCAACATTGTTCTTGCCATTTCTTGCAATGTTCTATTCTTTCTTTCAACAACTCCGTTTTGTTGAGGAGTTCTTGCACAAGATAGATTATGAGAAATGCCAAGATCTTCAAAAAAGTTTTTAAAAGAGGCATTTATAAATTCTCCTCCATGATCACTTCTTACAGAAATGATTTTGGAATCTTTTTCATTTTGAACCTTCTTACAAAAGTTTTTGAAAGCATCAAATGCATCATCTTTTTGTTTTAAAAATAAGACCCATGTATATCGAGAGTAATCATCAAAAATAACAAAACCATATCTCATTCCACCTAGACTTGTTGTTTTAATAGGACCAAAAAGATCTATGTGAAGCAGCTCAAGAACTCTATTTGAGGAAATAAACTCTTTTGGACGAAAGCTACTTTTAACTTGTTTTCCTTTAGCACAAGCTTCACATATTTTATCTTTATCAAAATTGATTTTTGGTAATCCTCTAACAAGTTCTAGTTTTGAAATCTTTGAAATAGTTTTCATACTGATGTGTCCTGTCCTCTTGTGCCAAATCCATTTATCTTTGTTTATGGACATGAAGCAGGATTCATCAGGTAATTCTTCAAGGTATAAAACATAAAGATTTTTCTTTCTTATACCTGAAAAAATGAGTTCGCCAGTTTTGTTTTTAACTTCACAGAAGTTTGGTTTAAAGATAACCTCAAAGCCATTGTCACATAGTTGACTTATGCTTAAGAGATTATGTTTCAGACCTTCTACATATTGAACATCAGAAATTTGGGCTGAGTTTTTCTTACCAATGGTTCCTTTACCTTTGATTTGAGCTTGGTTGTTGTTACCAAAGGTTACAGAACCTCCTTCTTTCTTTTCTAATGACATGAAACAACTTTTATCTCCTGTCATATGTCTTGAACAGCCACTGTTCAAGAACCATGACTTTCTCTTGACAAGTTGAAATCCATTCTGCATAAGGTGTTACTTTAACTTTAGGTACCCACTTTGTCTTGGGTCCTTGAGAGTTAGTTTTAATCATTTCTTTCTTTTTAAAATGACATGTTGATTCTTGATGACCAAATTTGAGACAATAGGAACATTTAACAGTTGGTCTTGGTATTGTTTTTGAAATCTGAGTTTTCGAAGGTTGGACTCTTGATTGTGTAAAGATTCTGGATCGTTCTCCCTTTTTCAAACTTTCTGGAGAAGGTTCAGTTTTTCCTCTTGAACTTTCTCCGTTTTGAGAATAGGCTGGAGAACGTTCTGGTTTTTTCAAGATTGCTTCTTTTCTTTCAAATATCTTTCTGTTCTTATTCTTCTCATCCCGTTTTTTGAAATAGCAAGCAAATTCCAAATGTCCAAGTTTTTTACAGTATGAACATTTTGTTTTGCATTTTTCGATCTTGCTTTCCGGAATAAATTTTTTTTCATATATTTTGGTTTTTTGAGATTGATCAAAGCCAAGACCAGCTTTATCAAATATTCCTATTTGTGATCCCATGATTTTCTGAAAAGTTTCACTAGCTTTTATAAAATTAAGCAAATCAGTTTTCAATATTTCATTTTCAGATTTAAGGTGAACGTTCTCGGTTTTAGCTGCAGAACGTTCTTGACCTTTCTGAATTTCACAACTTTGCTGTTTTGATCCTCTCAGTTCTTGAATGGTATTTTTGAGAATTTGAATCATGGCCTGAGCCTTTTCTTTTTCTTCTTTTTCTTTAAAAACTTGTTCTTTTAAGGAACTACATTTTTGTATGAGAGTGTTCGAATCATTTAGCAAGTTGTCAAATTCTTTTCCCATTAATTCACACAGAGAACAGGATTCAGAATTTATTACCTCGTTTTCTTCTGTATCTGCCATCAGACATATGTTGGCTTCTTCTTCTTCTTCTGAGTCTGATTCTTCTGAGTCATCCCATATGGCCAGCATTGATTTCTTTTTGGAAGGAAATCGTTTTGGTGTTTTCTTATTCAAGGGACATTCAGATTTGTAATGTCCTAGTTTATTGCAACCAAAACATGTAATCTGACTCTTATCAACTTCTGTTTTGGGATTTTTATTTGGAAATCCTTTTTTGATTTGATCTCTCATTCTCATCATTCTTTGTATTTTTCTAGCGAGAAGAGCAATTTCTTCATCAGCATCTTCTTGTCCAGTTTCTTCTGGTTCTTCATCAGTTTGTAGTATGATGCTTTATTGAGATGCCTTCAGAGCTACTCTTTGCCTTTCTTGGCAGATTTATCTTCTTGTAGCAGTATTTCATGTGCTCTTAAAGTTCCTATCAATTCTTCCAGGGGAAGTGTTTCAAGATTTTTGGCTTGGCTTATAGCTGTTACCATTGGTCTCCATACAATTGGAAGACATCTCATGATCTTTCTTACCCTTTCTTGTATTGAATAGGCTTTTCCAAGAGAACGCGTTTTATTCACTATTGTTGTGAATCTTGCGTACATCTCATCAATGGTTTCTCCTTCGTGCATCTCAAATAATTCAAATTTTCTTATACCAATGTCTATTCTTGTTTCTTTGACATGGCTTGTGCCTTCATGGTGAGTTTGTAATGTGTCCCATACTTCTTTAGCAGTTTTACATTCGTCTACTCTTTCACTTTCTTCCCTGCTCAAAGCACACGATAAGAATAAATGAGCTTTAGAGTTTAGGAGTACCTTAGCTTTATCATCAGGAGTACCTTAGCTTTATCATCAGGAGTCCAGTCTGCTTCTTTCTTTTCTGTTGAAGCTGGATCTTCTGAATTCATTCCTGGAACATGATTTCCATTTATTATGATGTTCCACATGCCTGTGTCCCGTGATTTGAGAAACAATTGCATCTTGTTTTTCCAAAAGTAATAATCAGTACCATCAAAGAATGGTGGTCTGTTTGAGGATCCTGCCTCAATAATGTATTTTGCTTTAGACATTTTCTGGATCTTTTTCTCTAACACTAATTAAGTGTTCTTTTTTAGAGACCTTGTTCTGATACCAATTGAAGTAGCAAAATTGATTTACAAGGAAGGGGGTTTGAATTGTAAATCTCCCTTTTTAAAATTTCCTGAAAAACTTCAGTTTTAAACTCAAGAAAGTTCTTGGTTAAGGAAGCAGAAAAATGGAGAACGTTCTTGGTTTGATTAGAAAACGGAGAACGTTCAGATTAGTGTGTAAAACAGAAAAACAATTTTGTATTTTAATCTTAAAAACAATCAAACTTGATAAGGAGATTAAAGATAAGAAATACCACACACAGATGTATCATGGTTCACCCTACTTGGGCTACGTCCAGTCCCCACAATTGTGAGATTTTCCACTAAGTGTTTAAAACAAGAACCTTCTTGGTTTTACAGCACCTAGCCTAGATCAACCTTGATCTTTGTTTACAGAACTTAATCTAATTCCACCTGGTATCAGATTAATCAAATCACATATCTGTCTTGATAGGATTTCTTACAATCTACCTCAAACTATATTAAACTCTTATAGTTTGAGTTTTACAATAATGAGATTGTTTAGAATCTGAAATGTCTCAACTCTTGTTTGAGGTTTCGATTCTTTTACAGATAAATCAGTATGAATATATCAGAGTAAGAAGAATTTAACTACAACTGATTCTGTAAATGATTTGCAGAATTTCAAGTATGTGAATGTGAATGATTTGGAGAAACTTGTTAGCACTTGAAGTTCTGAGTTTTCCTTGAGCTGTGGCCTTCCTTTTATAGGCTTGAGAGCATTTCATGAAGGCCAATATAGTCGTTGTTGATGCCTTTGTCTGACTTGACCAGAGGCATTATTTTTAATCAAAAGTAATCCACTTTTGACACTTTTTACTTTCTGTTTTAGGCTGAGCTGTATTTTGCGTTTTGAATCAAACTTTCTTGAATATTTAATGATCCTCTAATGCTTCTGATAAGAGATAATATTGCTAGTTTGAACTGAAGCTTTGAACCATTCAAAACAGATTGAAAACGATCATGAAAGCTTGATGTAAAGAGCTTGTACTGAAGCTTTTAAAACTGACTGGAGATTGATGATCATTCTGGACTTTTTGTACTTTAGGTATCCTTGGAGGCTGATAATCAATCTGGACGTTTCTGTGACCATATTGGAAACTGTCTTTGACTTCAAGATTGTTTTAACAGTCTTGACAGTCATTCCCAGAATTGTCTGGACAGGCTTGTTTGAGAGTCTTTTTCTTTTGCAATTCGAATGTCCTCTTTGAGTTGAATAGATCCTATGTGTTCTCTGCCATGTAGTGATCATATTCATGTAACTTCCAGAGCCAACAACTTTAATTAAGTGATGGAGAAAGTTGGGTCTTTATGCTGTCACAGTCTGGCGAGCATTCTCCGTTTTCCAGAATGTGAATAATGTTCTTCTGATGTTGTTTTCTTTGATTCTTTTGAAACTTATCTTTGAATTAACACACTCAAAAGCACAGGTTAAATTAACAATATACTTAGAATCATAATGAACAATCTTTTAATTAACCTTTGTTTATTTTCATCAAAACTTTAAAATTGAGAGTTTGTCTTAACATAAAGGTGTGTTGTTCAGACTCATCAAAAAATTCATAAAAGGGCAATTACTAGTGCAAGGAACTATTCTTTCTAACCCAATTGATTATAGTTGGAAGACAACCATGAAACATTCTCCACAACAATAACTTTACTTTGTGAAGGAGTTTTAACTTCTATAACTCTACCCAATCCCCTTCTTTTCTAAACCATTTGTTGCCTATCAATTATCCCATGATATTGCAATATGTTGACGAGACACTAAATACACCGTTTCTACTCTTGCTATAAACTAAATAGTCTTTTTGAGTAACATCCCAAAGTGACATATTATTTATAACACTAGCTTATTGGGGGCTAAAAATGGTCGCTACAATCTCATAATTCCACTCCCTGTGATTATGGTCAATGAGACGATCTACACACATATTTTCTAATCATGCAACGGGAGTTGTTTGAACAAAAGGACAATCACTTCACCTAAAACAGATAAGGCCAAAGCTTTTAAAAAATCCTATTTAGTTAAAAAGATCATACTAGATGCCACATAATAAGCCTTTTAGGCCTATTAGGTCTATTAGGCCGACCTATTTAAATAAATATAAATAATTTACTACTATAATTATTATATTAAATTCTAATCTTTTTGTTATATATATTCAACTTTTAGTAATTTATGCATATTAACCTCATTTAGTTTTTGACATATTTAAATGTATTATTATAAAATATAATTTAAATAGGATGTATATAAAGTCATATTCTTCAAAATGTGATATTAAATATCAAAATAGAACTTAATTTCATTGACATATTAACTCGTTAATCTATTTAAAGATATGTTTAATTACTTATTCAAAAATGTTAAAATAAAAAAGGCTTTTAAGTAGGCTAACATGCCATGTCAGACTTCTATCAAGGCCAAACTCATGTTTAAAAAGTAAGCCTATG
Organism: Cicer cuneatum; assembly: GCA_037974295.1. Classification (NCBI taxonomy): domain Eukaryota; kingdom Viridiplantae; phylum Streptophyta; class Magnoliopsida; order Fabales; family Fabaceae; genus Cicer; species Cicer cuneatum. The sequence continues at coordinate 70,910,829 of JBBPBO010001986.1, read as the reverse complement.
ACAGACCACATGTCAAGCTTAGGTCTTGAATTTTTTGACAGAGCAGACTCAGATCTAGCAAAAAGATAGCTCGACCCAACCTATTTCCACCCTACCTCTAAGCCACATATCAACCCACACTCTCCCCAATTTACCATTTTTCGCTTTTCATTTATTATGATCTATTGTTATTAAACACTAATTAATCGGTCAATAGTGTTAGCTCTTGTTTTTGTATAGACCATGATGAGTTGGACAATTCTATTAGGTCCAATGAGAGATTTTTTTCTTCGATCGTTTAACCATTTAATCGTAGTCTTATTAGATGACTAACTTAATGTTAACAAATTTAAACAACTATAAATATAGTTTACCACTCATTTTCTATTAATTTTTGTTCTCTCACAATGGGCTCCCTCAAATCCTAAAAATACATCGCTATTGATTTATCTAGCTAATTAATACGTAAATATATTACAATCTGTATTATTCAATACTCTTAAAATGACATCATGTTCAACTGATGCAAGTTTGCCCACTTTTAAAATAATGCAATTTATATTATAATATTAATAATAATAATAATGTAATCTATAGAAGAACATAATTTAAAAAATTAGTACCAAAAAATGTGGGCATATTGGCTTTTGTCTCATACAAAGAGTTTCTGGTTGGAAGAAAATATGTGGTTAAGCTACTACGTACCTTCTTAAAAATAAAGGGCCAATTTGAATAAAATATTTAGAAAAGGGAAACGTTGATGCAAGATAATCCACAAAGTCACATAGTGATCGTCAAATTTGTTGACTTGAGAAGAATTGTGAAAGGCTTAAATTTATGATAAGCAAAATATGGAACAGTCAGTGAAACCATAACAATGTACACTTGATAAGCGTTGCCGTATGGATAGATGAAAACCGTGTGCTTTATATACACGTAACGTACATGTTATTATTACTCATTCCTTCATAAACCTCTCCACATATTATTTAACTAGAAATGGTTTGAGAAACATGTGATATAATCAACTCAACAACTACAACAACAAAACATGCATATACCAAATAAATCATCAAGCAACAAAAATTGCTCTCACGTTCCTCAACATGTGGTAACATGCATATACCAAACTCAACTATACAAATCTAACACTTATATCACCCTTACTTGGTCTAGAACCCTTTTCTCTCATTCCCTAACAATCCACGCCCCAAATATTTTTCCCAATTCCATCACCATTTCTCTCAACCCATCAACTTTTTTTTTCTTCAAAACCAAACAAAACCTTCATAGATCAAAATCCATCTACAACCAATGTTCCCATAAAATAATGTTCCGTTGGAACTTTTCCAATGCCAAATTCATCCAAAACTCGTCCGAGCCATCTTCATGCTTCTACTTGGCAATCTCGTACAACCGAATTATCCGATTTTTTATAGGAGATATTTTCTTGAATTTGAAATGTAATCACCACGAAATTAAGTGTGGCAATTCAATTATAATATCGAGGAGAGAGCACGTGTTTGGAAATAGTAGCTATGTGTCACGTGCGGTGTTATTTGGTTCAAAACATGAAATAGAGATTGAATGTGTGGAAGGCGTGTTGAGAATGAAAGTTGATGGTGAAAGTCATTATGTGGTGAAAAGGATGGCATGGGGATTTAGAGGATATGAAAAAATAGTTTTAATTGAAGGAATTCAAGTGGAATTTTATTGGGATGTATTGTTGAATTGGGCCTATAAAAACAACAACACAAACAATAACAATAATGGACATAGTAGTGTTTTTGTTTTTCAAGTAGGAGATCAAATTCAAGGAATTGTTTGGCCAGAAATGTTGGGAATACAAAAGAGGTTAATGAGGAAAAGTGTTTCTGATTCTATTCTAACATTGAAGTGGGTAGAGGAAAACAATTCGTCGATTGAGTCTTCTTGTGAGAGTGGGAGTAATGCTACTATTAGTGGTTTCTCTTTGTTGCCTTATGCTTGGACTAGAAACTGAAAATTTATTATTTATTTCATTTCTTCGTCGATATTTATTTATTTAAAGTATAGTTTTTCTTTAGCATTTAAAAAAAATAAATATAAAATCTCATTCATATACATTGTTAGATCACTGCAAACAGAATAAGTCATCAATACATAATAATATTATAATGGTTTGTCATTTAATAATGATTGAAAAGGATTATCGCTTTGTCCGCTAATTAACATCACCACTTGCCTCTTCATTTTTTTTTTATTAAAAAAAAAAAAAACTTACCTTTTCGTTTTCTACATTTTAATTGATATTTTTTATTTCCATCGAATAGAAGAAAAATATCAATCACCCTTATATTTGAATACCTATTTGTCATATTTACATGTTTTTTCTTCAATTCCAACAAATTAAAAACTCTTCTCTAAGATACTTCTTCGTCTCTACTTAAATTGTTTTCTCGATTTGTTATTATGGAAATTTATTTTTGTTGGGTTTTTCTATCAATTTCTATTGCTGAGGTGTTACTCTATTTTTGTTTTGCTTGAGTGATTGTTGCACAGAGAAACTCCGATGATTAACCCATGACGAAGAAAGTATTGTGCAATTATTTCTCTTTCTTCTTGCACAGGTTAGATATCTCTCAATTTCAATATATTTTCTATTCAATTGAAACTGGATCTAAAGATTTCCTTATATGATTTTGTTGATTCAATTCTCTTATCAAGAAATTTGCATAAGTTTGAGTTTTTTCTCTTTGATATCTTAATTATGTCACAAATGCTTCTATGGTTCTTTTGTAACTTTCTTTAGTTGTGCTTGATCTTGTATTTTTGTTTGTCTTTTTTCTTTTGTAACAGTCTGACGGAAGACAAAAACTCACTATTTCTTACATAAAGGAAAGAGGACGAGAAAGTTGTAATTAACATTGTCGATAACCGCGTCTCGAACCGGTACAATTTGTTTTAATTAAAAGTATTATTAACTATTTAGAATTTGGAAGTTTATACATTAAATTTGCATTTGTGTAAGTTTGTGGATTTATAATTGATTTGATGACTATGATTCATGTCAATATCTTTTTAAGATGTTAAAATCCTTAGAAATCTGTGGTACACTTTCATATTTGAATAAGAACTTGTCAAATTTAAGTTTAAAATTTTGGGTTAAAATAGGCGTTTTTTTTTGTTTTTGTTTTGGTGTCTTTCCAAGTCTCATAGTGTGTTTTGTACAATATTATAACAAATGTTTTGTACAACATTATTATTTATTATTTATGATTTTCTCTCTCTTCCACTTAGTTAGAAATTAATAAGTTTTTGTCTTCCATAGAAATCGATTGAATACAAAAATTTACTAATTTCCAATTGGTGTTTGATTCATTTAAAGACAGGGCATATTGTTTATCAACAAGGCCACAATCTGGTTTTCATCATAACTTCTCTTGGAATCTATTTTCTTCGGTTAGTTAATTTGAGCTCTTGGAAAGCTTAAACTCCTAAAGAAATTTTGTTGTATTGAGGTCAAGTTAAACAATATATGAATCTGCATTCGGTGCTCCAAATTGCATTGGGATCCATTGTGCCGCATTCTTAACATAATGCTTTTGTTTCATGGAGTGTGATATCTTAGACATTAGGTGTCTTAGCCAAACTTCCGGTAGGTGCTAAATCTTATTGCTTTATTTTGGATATTTTTGTAATAGAAACCAACACAATCGTTGGTTCTTGGCTTTTCTAATAGAATCACTCAATAACCATGATGTGTTAGGGATAAAAATTATGATGTCCAATAATTTAGTCATTTAATTAATAGATTATAAAAAAAAGTGATTTTGAAATTTTATAATTTAGAAATTATATTTTAGAGATTTAAAAAAAAAACATAAATTGTTTTATATTTTTCTGTCGTAATGTAAATAATTTTTTATTAAATTTATAAAAAAAATATATTTTTTTTCAAAAATGATTAAAAACAGCTTATTTAAATAATTTGTAGAAGTTTTTCTCAAATTTTCATTTTTTTTTTAAAATCTTGTAATTAAATGACTAAAAATTTTGAAAAGTGATTATTTTAAGAAAAATGTAAGAAAGGGACTTTAAAAGTTTGTAATATATTTATTGTGTTGTTTGAATTAATTTTGTTAGTTGATAGAGTAAAATTGGCACATAGGTAGGTGTGGATGGATAAAAACAGTATTAGTGGAAGAATCCAAAATTGAATGAACCTGGACAAACTCTATACTTTTTAGTAACCATACCTCCACTCCACTCACTCTACACCTCTCTGTATTCATGGCAGACTCCAATAAACCTATCAAAATCATCGCCGGAGCCGATTACTTCGGCACACCTCTCAAAGATGCTTTGCTCTCCCACCTCCGTTCCCTCAACATCCAATTCCAAGATCTCGGAACGTCTTCTTACTATTCCGCCGGCGCCGAAGTCGGCCGCCTAGTCTCTCAATCCCTCTCATCTTCCTCCTCTCCGGAACTCCGCGGCCTCGTCGCCTGCGGCACCGGTGCCGGCGTTTCTATCTTCGCCAACAAATTCCCCGGCGTATTCGCCGCCACATGTCTTACCCCCTCCGACGCTGTCAACGCTCGATCCATCAACAACTCAAATGTCCTCGCTGTCTCCGGAAAATACACTTCGGTTGAAACAGCGATCGAAATCGTTGACACGTGGCTGAACACGCCGTTCAAGTCTCCATGTCCAGCAAACGACAACAAACCGTGGCCAGAAGAGATCGAGAACTTTCTCGATCAATCTCTCGTTGAAATGCCGGAAATCGGAAAAAGTGAACCGGTTGACACGTGTGCGGTTTGCTGTTTAGTGAAGAACCGGGAACTGAACCTGATCGATTTAATTCCGGGCGGTTCGATGAAGATTGTTAGGGAGAGTCCGACGTCAGCGTTCGTGAAATTCAAAGCCGGGAGTGTTGAACCGGCGCATCACCATACGTTTGGGCATGATCTGGTTGTGATTGAAGGGAAGAAGAGCGTTTGGAATCTGACGAAGGAGGAGAGATACGATCTAACGGTTGGAGATTATTTGTTTACTCCTGCTGGTGATGTGCATAGAGTTAAGTATTATGTAGATACTGAGTTTTTCATCAAGTGGGATGGTCATTGGGATATGTTTTTTGACGAGGATCTTGACACTGCCAAAATTGCAATTGATAAGGAATTAGGGTTAGCCAATTGATAAGGAATTGTGAAATTGTCTTTCTTTTCATATCATGTTGTGTGTCTTGTTTTCTATTTGTGGAATAATAACCTCCTCGCCTGTCTTAGTTGTGTGATCTAAATATTCACAAAATTCATATATGCATCACTTGATTCGTCATATTTAAGTCTTATACAAGATGATTTCAATCATTAAAACCTTCTTTGCTTACTTAGTTGGCTATAAATATTGGTATTGGTAGGGTGGAGTTTGGGGTGATGGGGAATAATGGAAAAGTGAAATTTTGAGGTTTTGTAGGAGGTAAGGGTATTTTTTTTTCACTTTAGAATTAAATTAAGAGGTGGTAAAATGAACTAGGAAGGTGGCAATAACATTTACCTCTTAATAGATTTAGCCTTTTAGACCCACCAAAAACAAATTTAGCGTTAGGCCCAGATAATAATTTGAATGCCATGGCCACGGACCACGATCTGTACTTCGTAAGGCAAATTTGCTCACCTCCAAACAAACACGGAAAATTAGATGAAAACACTTTCTGAAGAGTGATTTCGGTATTACTTTTGTACTTGTGAGTAGTCTGAATAAATATTAGGGGTAGATGAACAATCATCACTTCATAAATATATAGTAGTAGACCTGCACCAGCAAAGCATGTGCCAAAAATTATTTGTTCAAAGGATTTATTAATTAATTTAAATATTTAGACTATGTTTCTAAACATTATTAAGTTAGTTTATATCTCATTGTAGTAGTTTATAAGTTCGTTTCAAAAGAATGTTTCCCAAAAAAATTTTACCATATACTAAATTGTAGTTTATAATAGCTTTTTTTTTTATTAAAAAAGAAAAATAAATAGTCTTTTTTTAATATGTTATTCTATTTTTTATTTTTTGACAGCAAACTTTTTACTTTTTTTCTTTCTATTTTGGGTTGTTAATGTCCGAAACATCTCAAAATACTTGTTCACGTAAATAAGAAAGTCTAGCTAACTATTGCTTATTGCTTATATAATAAATTTAACCAAAATAGTATCGTTATGGACTGCCCAAGACCAATTCTTTATATAGACTTCACTAATAAGGTCCATAGATGATAGATCCATCAACTCATGAAAAACCAATAAAAGACATAGATCTCATTTGTTTCATCAAGATCGGATGACGATTGGTCGGTCATGGCAAGCAAATGATGCACAATTGTCCAACTAACCTGGCAACAAATTTTCTAAACGATCCTTCAATAAAAGGATTTCTTCTGTGAAGAGAAATGTACACTTATAAAACATCTAAAGATAAAAATATTATACGGAAAAGTATATTGAAAATTGCGTATTTAACTTTTAAAATATCAACAACCACAAATTAATTCAATTTTTTTTGGTATTTTTGATGAGTGACTTTAAAACAATTGTTAGTAAGCATGGTCTTTTTCTTAAAAGAGTTTAAATTAATTTAACCATATTCGCAAGAATTCCAAATCTTATAATATTGATCATTCATATAATGTTAGTTAACTTGTAATTCAAGTAAGAACATTAATTGTATGAAAATGCAATCAATTCATTCAATTCCTAATAGCTTTTCTCTTTCTTGCATTCCAAACAACAACTTGAAATATCAACAATTGGTATCTAGAACAAGGATTTTGATCCACAATTAGAGTGATAAACACGAATGAAGTGTTAGGATTAAAACAAAAGGAGAAATAAGGATGAGTTCAAGTGCAAACAATGGAAAATTTCCAGCCCATATGCCACATTTTGATGGAATAGATCGGGATAGATGGAGAATGCAAATTCGAGCTCTGTTTGGTTTTCAAGAAGTGTTAAAAATCATAGAAAAAGATTTTGAGGAGCTGAGAGTCAATCCAACAGAGGAGCAGATGTCGAATTTTAAAGAGAACAAAAAGAAAGATTGCAAAACCACTTTCATTTTTCATCAATGCCTTGACACAACCAACTTTGACAAAATATTTGATGCAAGAAGTGCAAAAGAAGCCCGAGACATTCTTGAGAAGTGTTATTCTGGAGAACCATGGTCAACAAAGTGAAATTTCGGACCCTACAGAGACAATTCAAATTGTTGCAGATGGAGGAGAAAGTGAAGGCATCTGATCTGGTTTCAAGGTTGAGAAGCATCATCGATCAAATGGCTGGATGTGGGGAGAAGCTTACTGAGCAGAAGTTATGTGAAAAGATAATGAGGTCCTTGCATCCCAGGTTTGACTACATTGTATGTGCCATAGAAGAATCTAAAGACATTTGCAATTGATTCTTGAAGAATTGCAGGTCACTTTAGAAGCACAAGAGTTAAGAATGGATGAGAAAAGTGGGGTTAAATATGAGGATATGGCCCTGGCAGCACAAGCCTACAAGAAAGGAGACCAGAAGAAGAATGAGTTCAAGAAACCTGATTATAAGTCTAAATCTTCATCATAGGGAGGCAATGCAAGTGGTAAATCAAAAGGAAAATCAAGGAACTTTGGTAAGAAGAATGTCCAATGTTACAATTGTGAGAAGTTTGAACATTTTGCTAATGAATGTTAGGATGGCAAATGAGGAAAACAGAAAAAGAAAGAAGAAGATGAGGCATGTGTTGCTCAAGAAGATGACTTAGACACAATCCTGTTAACGGCTAACATGAATGAAGATCCCTCTCAGTCCCAGTTCTTGTACCTTGATATTGGGTGTTCTAATCAAATGACAAGTCACAAGGAATGGCTGGTGGATATTGATACATCAAGAAGAAGCAAGATCAAGTTTGCTGATGACAGAACTCTAGAAGCTGAGGAAGCTGGCAACATGGTGATGGAAATAAGAAATGGAAAAACAGTGGTGATTGAGAATGTGCTGTATGTGCTAGGAATGAATAGCAATTTGATGAGCATTGGTCAGCTGATTCAAAAAGGATTTCAGGTGATCGTGCAAGATGATGCCTTAGAAATGTATGATAGACAAAAGAATATGATACTAAAGGCTCAACTCTCAAAGAACAGGACCTTTGTCATCAATATACAGGCTGTAGATATACAATGCTTGAAATCAGTGAGTTCAATTGATTAAAATTGGCTGTGGCATTCAAGATTTGATCATCTCAACTTTAGAAGCCTGCAGCAGTTAGGAGTCAAGGAGATGGTTAGTGGAATTCCTATGATTGATGTCCCTAAGAAGGTGTGTCAAATGTGTACGGCAAGAAAACAATCAATGAACTCATTATAATCACAAGTGCAAGCAAGAGCAAAGAAGTACTTGAAGTGATTCATAGTAACATTTGTGGACCATTTGAGGTGTCATCATTAGGAGGTAATAAGTATTTCATAACTTTTGTTGATGAATTCAGTAGAATGCTATGGATTTATTTGATAAAAACCAAAGATAAAGCATTGGAGGTATTCAAAAACTTCAAGATAAAAATGGAGAAACAAAGTGGAGAAGTTGTCAAGGTGCTAAGGACAAATGGAAGAGGTGAGTATACATCACATGATTTCAAGGAATTTCGTGTTAAAATTGGAATTGAACATGAGGTAACTGCTCCCTACACACCTCAACACAATGGTCTAGCTAAAAGAATGAATAGAAGAACTTTAAACATGACTAGAAGTATGTTAAAGGAGAAGCTGCATCAACTGCTCCGTACACACCTCAATACAATGGTCTGGGGTGAAGCTCCCTACACAACTCAACACAATGGTTTGAGGTGAAGCTGCATCATCTGCTGCCCACATTCTAAATAAATGTCCAACAAATAAGCTTCCTGGGAAAGTACTAGAGGAGATCTGGAGTGCAAGAAAGCCAGCAGTAGGCACTTGAAAACATTTGGTGCCCTATGTCTTAAGCATGTGCAAGACCAAAGGAGAAGAAAGCTGCAAGACAAAAGTGAAGCCATGATACTAGTAGGATTCATCCAACTGGTGCATACAAGCTCTATGATCCTGTCAGAGGCAAGGTAGTAGTCAGCAAAGATGTTAGAATCATTGAGCAAGAGAACTGGGACTGGAAGCAGAAAGCCAGCAGCAGCCAAGATTGAAAATAGAAAACCAGGAGCCAGTTCTAGGAATGGGGACAAAAGACCAGCAGTACTAGCCAGCCTACACAAATTCCCTTACAAGTGCAAGATGATCATCAGATCAGTGTAACAAATATGAAGAAAGGGTAGAGTCAAGCAGACCTCAGATGACAATGAAGGTGCAAACATGAGAAGGGGGTTGAATTGTGTTTGACTAACTTGATTACTTTTTCTGTTTTTGCAGTTTTATAACAAAACTTGATGGATGAATAAAACAGAGTTAACAGCGGATATAAAGTAAATATAAAACTCAGAATTTTATATTGGTTCACCGTTAACTAGGCTACGTCCAGTCCCTTCACTTTGAAGGATTTCACTAATTCAAAAACTTGAATTACAACAATACCCCTGACCCTCCAAGTCAGTCTTCTCAAACAGTCTAACAATCCTAGACTTTTGAGGAAAAGAACCTTGAATCTAATTGCTAAGTAATCTGCTACTCCTTCTGACTCCTTCAGATTGTAGACTCTGCTTTAACAACTTAGATCTAACACAAGGGAAGGAAAAACTTAGAGTGCTTGCTTCTGGAAAGCGGATACTCACAATTGACCTCACTAAAAACTCAAGTATTTTGCTTTTTGAAGTGTATGACTCTCAACTATTTTCGATGCTAAGTCTTCTGCCTTGAGCCTCCTTTTATAGATGAATAATTCGGATCTCTTCCATGCTTAAATTCGAGCTGAATCTCCCAAATTCTCTTGCAAAAATAACTTGGTCAATCGGGTTTCTCTTAAATAAAAATCATTTCTTTTTAGCTTCAGATTTGCATTCAAAAATAACTTTGGCTAATCCTGTTCTTGATTAATTCTAGACCAAATCTTTCTTCCCGCCAATAGCTTCTAAATTCTCACAAGACTTTAATTTATTTTTGTATCAAATCCTTTTAATACTTTGATCAAATTTAATCAAGTCTCCATTGATTATCATCATGATTAAATCTGGACCGTATGATCTTCTGATCTCGTCCACATCTGAACCATACAATCTGATCTGTTGTAATCCTCTTATCTTGGCCAACACTGGACCACACGTTCTGATCATCTGATCTCAGCCAATCATTGGATCATATGATCTGATCTTCTGATCTCGGCCAACACTGGGCCATATGGTCTGATCTTCTGATCTCGGCCAACACTGGGCCATAATGCTTAAATTTGGACCATTGATCTGAACATTTTCCATCTGATATGGACCAATTCTGGACTAAGTCTGGATTGAATTGAAATTAAATCTGGACAATCATTTCTTCTGGTTTGGACTGAATTTTATAATTACTGCCAAGCTATCTTCTGGTCAGAATAAAGTCTGGACCAAGTCTGACTTGTGATTCCTTCTGATCTGGACCAAGTCTCCCTCTAGCAGGCTTCCTTCTGGTCTGATCCAGGTCTCCTTCTGGACTTTGCTTCCTTCTGATCTGGGCCAGGAAAGATATCCTCTGATGATATTTTGACATCATCTGGAGGTGTATCCTCTGGTGCCTTCTGAATGCATCCTCTGATATCTTCTGGAGGTGTATGAAGGTGCAAACACGAGAAGGGGGGTTGAATTGTGTTTGTCAAACTTGATTACTTTTACTGTTTTGTTGAATGTTAATGTGAATTATTCGATATATAACTAATCAGATTTAGCAGCGGATAATAATAACATAATAACATAACAATTTATACTGGTTCACCGTTAACTAGGCTACGTCCAGTCCCTTCCTCCAGAAGGCCTTTTCACTAATTCAAACTCCTTTGAATTACAACACCACTAACCCTATAAGCCAGTCTTCCCAAATAGTCTGACAACCCCAGAATTTTGAGGAACAACAACACCTTGACTATACCAGCCAAGTCTTCTCAAACAGCCTGACAACCCCAGACTTTTGAGGAACAACAACACCTTAACTAAACCAGCTAAGTCTTCTCAAACAGCCTGACAACTCCAGACTTTTGAGGAACAACAACACCTTGACTAAACCAGCCAAGTCTTCTGAAACAGTCTGACAATCCCAGACTTTTGAGGAACTTCACAACCTTAAACCTACAAGCTAAGTCTTTTTCTAACAATCTGACAACCCCAGATTTTAGAAGAAACTTCAACACTATAGGATTTAATATAAGGGATCGAAATTAGAACTGAGTAATTACTTCTAGAAAGTTGATACTCACAATATGCTTAAAGTGAACTAGAGTGTTTGCTTCTGAATAATTTATGATGACGATCAGCTTCACACTCTAAGAAAAGAACACTTAGAAAATATTTATCTTTTAAGCATGTGTTTCTCTCCTTTGAACTCTCTGAATACTTATGAATTTTTGCTTGAGTTCTTCTATTTTTCGATGCTTTATTCTTCAGCATTAAGCCTCTATTTATAATTGAACTTTAGGGCTTCACTTATGCTTTACTTCAGGAGTGCATTTAGATTAATCTGTTTTGAGAATATTCTGGAGTAGTTTGCTCAGATTCTGTTTTGAGTCTTTTGCTCACTGATGCTTTACTTTTGGAGTATATTTCAATTAATCTGTTTTTAGCATTTTGCTCCGCTTTTGTTTTGAGCATGCTTTTAGCTAGATTCTGTTTCACGAGTCTTTTGCTCCAATTCTGTTTTTAGCATTTTTCTCATATTTTGTTTTAAGCATTTTTCTCAGATTCTGTTTTGAGTCTTTTTCTCCAATTCTGTTTTGAGCATTTTTCTCTGACAGATTCATCTGACGATATCCTCTAGAGATATCCTCTGGTGACGTCATACTCTGATTTCTGCTTCTGGTGACATCATCTGGTAATGTCATCCTCTGATTTCTGCTTCTGGTGACGTCATCTTCTGATCTATTCTTCTGATGACATTTTTCATTCTTCTTCTAAGTCAAATATGTTATTTTCATAAAATACATTTGTTAACATCAAAACTTTAATTGCAAAAACCAACTTGGTTCCAACAGTGTATCCTCTGGTCTGATTTTATCCTCTGGTAACTCATCTTCTGCCTCTGGTGACTTCATCTTCTGGTGGCATTTAATATAATAATTCTAAGTACAAAATAAGATTACATGGAGTGCTTTTGTAAACATCAAAATCCTAAGTACTTAGAACCAACTTGGTTCCAACAGGCAAGACATTCACCAATACACTTAAGAGAATTTGAAGTATACAATGACAGTGAAGTTGAAGTTGACAAAAGTGGGGATCTGGTTCATTTTGTATTATTTGCAAATACAGAACCCTTGAATGTTGAAAAAGCCTTGAAGAAAGGACCTTGGAAGATAACAATGATAGAATAGATCAATGCAATTGAGAAGAACCAAACCTGGTACTTGACTGACTTGCCTTCAAAACAGAACCAGATTGGGGTTAAATGGGTCTACAAACTCAAGCTGAATCCAGATGAATCCCTTGGCAACCAATCTAGCTTTGTATTTAGTAATTGTTCAATTTGGATTCAACATGGAGTTCAAAGAAGCAACAAGTCATAGCATTATCATCATGTGAGGCTGAATACATTACTGGTAGCTATGTAGCTTGCCAAGCAGTGTGACTGGAGTCATTAACAACAGAGCTAATTTGGAGATCTGCAGGCTAGTGTCATTGATGATTGCCAATATTTCAGCAATAAATCTAGCAAATAATCTTATGTCTCATGGAAGAAACAAACACATTGAAACAATGTTTCACTTCTTAAGAGATCAAGTTGAAAGATGCAAACTAAAACTCATATATTGTCAAACTGAAGTTCAGCTAGCTGACATCATGACCAAGGCATTGAGGACAACAAGATTTGAAGAATAAGACAAATTCTAGGTGTAGTATCACTTAGATACTTGAATTAAGGAAAAATGTTAGTTAACTTGTAATTCAAGTAAGAACATTGATTGTATGACGACTAACTAACCACTTATTAGTTAGTTTGTTTGTTAGAAGGTAGTTAGAATGAATGAAATCAAAGCCATATATAAATAATATAGCTATATCAAGGAAAATGCAATCCATTCATCCAATTCCTAATAGCTTTTCGGTCTTTCTTGCATTCCAAGCAACAGCTTGAAACACCAACATATAAGACTTCCAAATCTTATAAATAGATGCTTTTTATGTTATCATTTCGTGTTTAAAAATAAAAAATAAAAATCATTTTGAAAGTTCTCTTTAAGCCTCAATTATTGTTAGACATACTCTGGATATATATATTTGTTGATCATGATATTAGCTACATAAAATTTATACAATTATAAACCTTACATTTTTATAGATGAATGTTACTTTAGTTAGTATATATATACACAGAAAAAATGTAATTGTCAAATATTGAACCTTTGATCTTTTATATGTAACTTCTTCAATGTCTTCAGTCAAATCACTTATTACTCAATCGGTGATTAATAAAAACCTTAATTGAAGTTTAGCTTAAAAGTCCCACATTCTAGAACTTATAAAGTTTTAGTAATCTTCTGTCATCAAAATCAAATTTATAGCTGAGTCATTTTCTTCATCAAAATAGGATTTTTTGGTGTTGAGTTAAATCAAAAAAACTTACAACATGATTTGATCCTATTATAGAATATGAAAGTTATTTACTTCTTGAAACAACTTGACAATTGGTGATGATATTTGAAATGCGTAGGGTTTATTACTAATAGGTAGAAAGTAGAACGTAAGTAGAAAGTAGCGCACTAAGTGAGGTGCTAATCAAATTATCCTTTTATTTTATTTTAATGAAATCGACTTTTCCTCTTTAGTTCTAGAAGAGTTAGTGGATGCTGATCCATTTACATAGTTTATTACACTCCTCAGCTCCGCTGCCATTTTCTTTGAAAAGTTTTAATTTTCAATCAAAAAAATAATGTAACTTGGAACAAATATTTAGAAACAAAGCTAATTATTTCCATGGATTTGGAACAAATTATTTAGATGTAGCTACATTTTTCCTAGTTAGTAATATTGATTTTAAAACTAACAATCTAGTAACTTTATTCGATCGCAGCCATGATGGTGCACACACTGATTAAAGGTATTACTTCCCTCGAAGGCTTATAAAGAGAGTAGGGTGTTTTTCAACGTGGAACAAACCACTACGTAAGTCAAAAAGACATATCGTCATCCTTATCTTACTAAGAGATAATTGTGCCAATTATTAAAAAGGAAGCCACTAGAGCTCACCAAAACTTTTTGACAAAACATTCAAAAGATGTGATACGTATTCATTCAATGTTCTACAAATCTCGGGCAACGAAAAAATTACTCCCAAATTAAACAATATAAACTTTCAATTCAATAAAAAAAATAAAAATGATTGACAGAAGTTGAAATATATTTGAATTGAGATGGTTCAACTCTATTTCATTCTACTTACTCAAAAAATCAAATTTAATTTATTTTGTCACAAATCACAATCTTCCTATTTTTCAGAGAAAATTATCATGATAATATGGAGCTCTAAATGAGTAAGTAACTTCTAATAAATTATTATTTTAGTTAAGATTTGATCTGAGATATACTTGTATTAAAGCACTTTTACCTTTGAATCACACTTAACTTAGTACTTTATAAGATAATTATAAATAACACTTTAAAATTTGTTGTTTATTTCCAATTTCAGCCACAATTTTTAAGTTGTGTCTAAGTTTTGTTTTTTAAATTAATAATTAAAGTTTATAAATTAAAATTTATTATTTATTGTAGGTTTTATTTCACTTTTTGAAGTAATTAAAATTAATTCCAGAAATTTTAAAATAATTTTGATATATTTTCAGTCTCTTGAGTAGAATTGATTTTATTGTATAATTAATTCTAATTTAAATATAAAAATTTATAATTTTTTCTTTAAACATTGTTCAACTCACTTTTACATAAATATATATATATATATATATAATTTAAAAAAATTAATTTATTTTTAACTAAAATTAATTTTATATTATTTAAAATTAAATTTTATCATTGAAGAACGAAATAAAATCGTTAATATCATAATATAAAAATATAATTTTTGTATAGATAAATGTTAATTAGTGTAATCCTGGCCCTTACTTGACGATAGTAAAAAAAGTGGTAGGAATTTTTAACAGGAGAAAACACGAGAAAGAAAAATAAAAATAAAATCCAGTTATGCGCCTACCCTATAATTATAGAAGAAAGGACCCCACTAGCATTAACAATTGGACACAGTAAAGCATTAACCAAACTTTAAATGGTGACTCTGCTTTTTGGATTTGTAGAAAACATTACAAAGACGTACGTACAGCGTGCACGGGCAGGGAAAGAAGCAGACAGTGTTTTTAATGCATGCCTTTCTGATTGTGGTTGATGATGTACATGACATAATCATATTCATATTCATAGTGTTTTTCTTGTTCATTTTATAGATAAACATGCACATGCATGTGGGATCATTGTACTAAATTATCATTTATCAAATGTCTTTTTAGGCTATGTATGTTTCTCTCGTTGGTGGGCTCTCTCGCTGATTTGTAAAGCTTATATATATATTGCGTACACTTTCCGTAGTTTATCTTTCTTTCTGTGTGTGAAAAAGCAATAGGATCTTCAACTTTATATATAATCTATTTAATCAGAATACGATGCAGATTTGCACAAATTCATTCACCAAACCTTTGCTTGAATCATCGTCAAAAATGAAACTATACTTATAAATAAAAGTTTTAATATATTTGGTTTAAAGAAATTTTTTTGCTTATAAATATGAATAGATGAAATATAAATAAAATAGTTCATATATTTAGTCTAAATAAACACTTTTATTTATAAATATTATAAAATTTTAAAAAATTAAAAACCAAAAACGACGGCGGTTGGCACCATAACCGGTGGTTTGCCAACTATTTAACTAAGCTATGTGTATGCAACGTGGGTTTAAAGAAATTTGAAGTGAATTTTTTAAATTTTAATATGATATTATTAAATTAATGTCATATAATGTTTTTTCTTTAATTAATTTGATATTTTCTTAGGCTTTTTAATTAAATAAAAAATTTATTTTTTGTATAAATCTAAAATGATTGTTTTAGTAGTTTTACCTTTGGAACTGTCCTATGTGTATGTTTTGAAATTAGAAATCAAACATTGATAAAATTGTTACAACATCATTGATCAAATGAAAAAATCCAAACAAATAAGAGACGAAATTTAATCAAAGGATTTGACTAATTGTGTCTACCACTTTAATTGTAGAATGGTTACAATATTTTTTATATTTAAATTTAAAATTATAAATTATAATTTATATTTAAATATTACAATTAATTTACAAGATTACTCTTGGACCCTCACACCCCTAGTTTTCCCACTTAAGCCATTTGTCCACTTAATAGTAACTATTATCCATATCCATATCCAACAAAAAAAAATAGTATTGCAAAAGATATATAATTAGTCATTGACCTAATTATAAAATTTTAGTTTAAAAATTTATTTAAATTTATTTAAATAGTTTAAAGATCTACCACGTAACATATTTAAGAGAAAGAGAGAGAAACATAAAAGAGAAAAAGATAAAGTTAAAATATAGTTTAGGTCTCTCATTTTACTAAATTTGCAATTTTGATATTTCTGTTATTTTTTCTGCAAATTTGCCCTCTTAATTTTTAAAATTAGATATTTAGTCTCATTCTTAATTTAAATTTAAATTTTGTGATGTGACAATCATTTAAATTGTATGTACATAATGATGTACAAAACCATATTAATGTTGAATTTAAATTTAATATTAAATTAAATAATAGCACTTTAATAATTTTTAAAAATAAAAAAAATCAAATTTTCTTTAAAAATTTCTGATAATTAATAAGAAAATTAATTTTTACCTATTTGTTTTACAAATTAATTAAAAAATAAAAAAGACACTATATTAACTTCAAATTTTGAAATTTTAAAAAATGTACAATTATAAAAAGATCTACAACATCCAAAAAGTATGTAATGAGTGATTTGTTAAAGAAGAAAAGGAATATTATCTTTTGTAGAGACCAAACTATTTATTTTTAATTATTGGCAATAATCAAATTGTTCTTTTTTAATAATTTTTAAGAACCTAATTATATATATTTTTTTATAATGGTTTATGTAGGGATTAGATTGTCCCAATTTATTTTTCTCAGAAACTAAAGTTGATTTTATTTTTTTCAAAAATTAAATTGGATAATACAGTTTCTCTCAATAACAAAAATAAGTTTTTTACCTTTTTATTTTACTTTAAAAATCTAAATTTAATCAACTCATTAAAATATTTATTGTTATTGATTGGTTCCTCAATTTATTAATAAAGTAAAATAATTTTTTGAAAGGAATTATAAAGCAAATTCTATTAAACAAACTAGTTAAAAGCATAAGAATTTGTACCCAAAAAATAAACATAAGAAATGCGTTACTTAAATTCAACTCATATAATAGCTTCATAGATATATTTAACATGTTAGAGACGCAAATTAAACCTAAAAACATTCATTTCTCTACAATTAATTTGTGTGAATTTAGTGGCTAATCTATTTATAAAAAAATTAAGAAATGGTAAGATTATACCCGTGCTATCAACTTGGTTCCTCAATTATTATGCACATAATAATATAGGCAAGGTTTGGATAAGAGGCGTATAGATGCCCATTTGTATGTGGACGTGTGCTGTAATCGGCAATAAATGCACCCTAACATCCAAACACGACACATGCTCAATTTACATTTGACAAAGGTTGTTAACTAGTAAATACATTAGAACAGTTCCATATACTATTGGTATTTTTTTTTCTTATTTGATGTGAAAATTTTTATTGTAATTAATTTATATAACTGCGAAGTCTTAAGTTTAAATATGAATCATGATATTTATTCGTTGAATTATAATTTTACGATACAATATACTGTATAATATATTAAAATATAAATGTATTAGGTTCTATAAAACATATGTTTAAATTAAGCTAACATTTGGATGCACTCCTCGATGTAACCATATACTAAAAGAAAGATTTATGATTTATTAATCGGTTAAAATACAAATTCTAAATATGTAGTTGATAAATTCATCAACATCAAGTGGATGTTTCGAAGCTTGGTCCTATAATATTTGATTGTCATTCTATTTTTTATTTCGTCTCTCAAAACTCATGTACAAAGTTTATTCAAAGACAAACCAATAGAGTAGTTCATGCTATTTAACCACGCAGTTGGTCAAACATCTTTTATTGACATTCTTTTTTGTATTGAAGATATTATTATGATATTTTCTTATCCCTATGTCTATGACTATCTAAAAAAACTTAGTCGCCGCTAGTGCAATTTTTCCAATCCTTTCTTTTGATTGGTTCTTATTTTTCACAAAAGATATGTGATTTAGAGTCAATTTTTATCTAAAATCATTCATCTAAATTGTTTTTTTGGTGTGTCTAAATAAGTAATTTTAACACATATTTAGTTTTTATTTTGTGGTTTTGTCCTATTTGTGCAGTGGTTGTGTTTGTTGGCCGTCTTGATCTACCATCTTGTTGTTTGGTTCAGATTGAGAAATCAATTTTGATCAAGTGCAAATTCAATCAATGAATTTGGTATCGTCAGCTTTACAACGTTGGAGGCATGAGAATTATCGACACCTCATTTTTATCGTATTTGTATACTTTGTCACATTTGTAGATATTTTGTCATTGTATGCTATTAACTTGAATGTTGTATTTTGTTTGCAAATTCATCATTTTTTATTTTAGTGACTTTGAATTGTAATATTTTTAGTCGATGTGATTTCTATCAATTTAAATTAATGAATATCGTTTTTATTAATAGAAAAGATATTATTATTAATGAAATGCTATAAACAACTTTTTGTATAAAAAAAAAACTTAATTTTAAAATGTTTTATACGAAAGTGCAATAAAAAAAATTTTAATTTTCAATATTTTTTTATATAACAAAATACATCGGAAACAACATAAATATAACGTTGTTAAAATCTAAAGATAATGAATTAGAGAACAAAATCAATGCGTTCGAATGTTAAAGATCAAGTCATTAATTAAATTTACAACGATTAAAATTAATCTGTGAATTTAATCTGTTAAAATCAAAATTAAGACTAAAAATTGAACAACATTACACAAAAACGACAAAATAAAATAACACTATACAACAAAATCATGTAAAAATGCAAAGTAAAAAATAAATATATGCAAAAATCACTAGTTAAGATAAAATGAATAAACAAGATGCATATGGTGATTCCCAACAAAAATTGGCTCCTAAAAATGAGGAAGAGATAGAGGAATATAGACAAAGTAGAGAGAGATCTCACTAGTTTTGTTTAGACAAATTCTTTATTTTATTTACTGTAACACCAAAGTTATGTATTATTGTTTTTTTATTTTTATTTAAGTCATTTATCATTAAAATATTTTATAAAATTATTCTTTAACTTTTAAAACATTTACAAATTTATCATTTATATTTTTTATTTCGTTTAAATTAATCAGCTTTTAATATATTTACTGAATTATTCTTTAAAAATAGTGACATTTTTAATGATAATTTTAAATATTAAAAGATACAAAATTTAAATGAGGAAAAAAGACAAATAGTGACTTTATAGTCGTTTTAAAAAATAAATGATATGTTAATAAACATTTTAAAAAATAAATAATAAATTATTAAATATTTTAAAAATAAAAAATTAAACTTAAAAAAAAATATAAATGTAACGAGTAAATAAGATAAAAGATTTTTTGACGAATAAATAAGTTAAAAGATATTTAATGTAATTTGGTTGTGTATCGACCAAACACAGAAATATTTTAGTATTCTTATGATACCTTTCTATCCCCCTCTCTCATGTTCTCAATAATTTCATATTTTTATTTATTTTATTATTATATACTTTTATATCTCTCTGAAAGGTTGAAGTGCAATATAAATATTTTATTTTATTTATCTAAATACACGACGGAGAGACAGATAATTTCGTCTATTTTTTTCTTTTTCTTCTTCTTCTTCTTCGTTATATCCATTCGTGCAAAAAAGGAAGGAGCTTGAAACAGAAGATGAATGATGTAACAGAGCTTGAAACTGATAACTCTGACTTTGTTGAACTTGATCCAACCGGTAGATATGGCAGAGTCAGTATCCTACCCTTTTTCTTTTTCCTTTTCATCATTTTCCTCACTCAGTTTTATGATGTTTTTTTTATGTCGCTTATTTGTTTCAGTACAATGAAATTCTCGGCAAAGGAGCTTCTAAGATAGTGTATGAATACAAACCCATTTTTCTCCTTCACTTTTTCACATACCCATTTCTTATTTCTCTAAAATTTTGAATTTTTTTTTTAGTTGATTATTGTTTTTCTGAGTTTGTTGAAAGGGGCAATTGATGATTTTGATTTTGATTTTGATTTTTTGTTTGAATTGATGCAGTTATAGAGCATTTGATGAGTATCAAGGGATTGAAGTTGCTTGGAATCAAGTCAAACTTTATGATTTCCTACAAAGCCCTGAAGATCTAGAAAGGCTTTACTGTGAAATTCATCTCCTCAAGACTTTGAAGCATAGAAACATTATGAAATTCTACACTTCTTGGGTTGATACTGCAAATCGAAACATCAATTTTGTTACTGAATTGTTTAGTTCTGGTACTCTAAGACAGTGAGTTTCTCTTGAATTAACTCAACATTTTTATATATCATGAATTCTTTATGATAAGATTCATTATCCTTTCTGTGCTTTTGAGATCTTGTGTTAAATTTTCTTTCATTTAATGACAAAATAGGTATAGGCTAAAGCATAAGAGAGTTAACATCAGAGCAGTGAAGCATTGGTGTAGACAGATCCTAGAAGGACTTCTATATCTTCATAGCCATGATCCACCTGTGATCCATAGAGATCTCAAATGTGATAATATTTTCATTAATGGAAATCAAGGGGAAGTGAAAATTGGGGATCTTGGCTTGGCAGCGATTCTCAGGAAATCGCATGCTGCTCATTGTGTAGGTATGTTTCTTTCATCTCAGTATGTATAATATAATAAGGTTGTCTTTGACGTGTCTGCTCAGTGGTAGAGTCTGGCTTTGTAACCTCACATGGGAGAAAGTTCAAATCAGTTCGGGATCGTCATAAAATGACCATTAATACCACTTTAATGAATAATGATTTTCCCTTCTCGAAATTTGTAAAAAATATAATAAGGTTTCAAGATAAAATCCGGCTTACTTCAACACCTATCACAATTAGATCACTTAGCTAATGGCCTGATGATGCCTTCTATTGAAAATGATTTGGTCGTAACATGTGGTTGATGTTTATAAGATATAAGATAGTTAAAGTTAGAGGATTGATTTGAACTAGGATCAGTAATTCTAGCTGGATTTTTATATGTTCTATTTTTTATTTATGCAGGAACACCCGAATTCATGGCACCAGAAGTATATGAAGAGGAATATAATGAATTAGTTGACATATATTCTTTTGGTATGTGTGTATTAGAAATGGTCACATTTGAGTATCCTTATAGTGAATGCAGCCATCCAGCACAAATCTACAAGAAAGTTTCTTCTGTAAGATTGGTTTCTTTCTCTTTTCCTTTTAAAATTTAAAGTTTTGTTTCTGGAGCGGCAATATATCATCATTGACATTTTACATCTCTAGGGTAAAAAACCGGACGCTTTGTATAAAGTGAAGGACCCAGAAGTGCGAGAATTTGTTGATAAATGCCTGGCAACAGCGTCTCTAAGGCTCTCTGCAAGGGAGCTTCTGGACAATCCTTTTCTTCAAATCGATGATTATGAATATGATTTGGGACCGACAGATGTTGGAGAGTTCGGTGACTTGGGTCCTCTCTTTAGTCAGTCATTCTTTGCCCTCGATCGTAGCTATAGTAACATAAGTACTGAATACTCAAATGGTTTTGGGTGTGAAGTAGATTGGTATTCTCATCCAGCTGAGGTTGAACATAGTGGAATTGAACTTTTTGAGTCCCATGACGATGAACACTCCAAAGATGTCGACATAAGCATCAAAGGCAAGAGGAAAGATGGCGGTGGCATCTTTTTGAGACTAAGAATTGCAGACAAAGAAGGTTGGAATGACAACAGTTTAATCATATTACTATTTTATTCTAATGATTTGTATATGTTAGGATGGAATTTGAGCTTGACAATTTGACTAATTCTTGTCACAGGTCATATCCGAAACATTTATTTCCCGTTTGACATAGAGATGGACACAGCACTAAACGTAGCAACTGAAATGGTTGCGGAACTCGACATTACCGATCAGGATGTTACTAGAATAGCTGGTATGATAGATGGCGAAATTGCTTCTTTGGTACCTGAATGGAGGCCAGGACCGATAATTGAGGAAACCACTCACTCTGAAAATCAAAGATTCTGTCGCAATTGTGTGTCGAATCATACTTCTGGTGGAACAGTTGTGGATTTTCTTTCACATAATCAAGGTGGAAAAAACCTGCAGCTTCTTGAATGCTGTGGGCACGGATGTGCTTCAATGCACGGCCGGTTCGAGGAGATTTCGTTTGAATCTGAGGAATATGACAACCATGTTAGAGAGGATGCACCTAACAACATGTCGAGCCAATCAGACTTCTTGTTGCAGTATCAGGAATCGTGGAATCATCACGAAAGCCGCGAACTGAGTCCAGTTGAGTCCACCCGAAGCCATTCTGATGAACAATGTGAACCGCTATTAGATAAATCATTGTTGGCTGAAGAAAAAGGAGAGGGTACATGGGAAAACAATTTTGCACTCAATGCAGGAAACTCGGAAAATTTATCAGGAAACGGTGATTTCTCTACTTATGGCTCGCTATATAGTGAAGTTGAGAATGATTATGAGAAAGAGATTCGACGTGAGTTGAGATGGCTGAAAGCAAAATATCAAAAGGAGTTAATGGGACTTTGGGATAAACAGTTGGGTCTAGCAGATAAATCTCCAAATACTAGAGACAGAGAGCACGAAACACCGCCCGAAATGGTGAACGGGGTCGATAATGATATTCACTTGAAACCCTTTGGTAATTACAGAAATTATGATTCTCAAGAGCACAAGAGCCACCCGAATTTGGACACCCGAAGGGCCCAAAGTTGCGCGGTGAAGTGTTCCGCTGAAGAAGGTATGGTTACTGCAAAGAGTTTTTACATTAGGTTGTTACTTCCAGACACACTACATAGGACAGTTTCACTCCCTGTTGATGCTGTGGATGTATAATAATAATATAATAATAATCATAATTATAATAATAATTTAATCTATATACAATACAATTTGATGCACTCATTGAATTCTTTTGTAGACTATGTATATATATACCACCCTTATATCTGAATTCATCATGCACATTAATATTGTCAATATTTTGTTGAAAGTGGAGATCAAATATGCAACCTCTTTATCACTCTACTTCCTAATTCTGTTACCCTAGTCACCAAACCAATTTTATATCCCTTATGTTTTTCTTTTTCTTCTAGGAATTTCAATTTCCCTGCAAGGAAACCAAATCATTTTCCTAAAAAAGTACTATATGAAATTATGAATACTGGCAGGGTAGAGTTTATATTTAGAAAAATTAGATTTTTTTTGGTGGGTGTTGAAGATCTTGAATGTGTCTTGCATGACGGAGCAAGTATATGCAAATTTGGCAGTGTTTCCCAAACTAATTTGGAAGAAGAAAACGTGTCGTGTGTCAAATGTTAAGTTGCATTGAATGATGTATGATGTATGTTTGTTACCAAAAATTCAATTAGAAGTATCCAATAATAGTTGTGGTGGCAACTGGGTCAAGTTGATGCCCATGAAGATTCAACCTCGGGTGTCAGTCTCTTTATTTTAGTCAATTATCTTTGACTATTGTTCCAAAAGAACAAGCATTTTCAAGTGCTATGGTGCAAAATGGATTTTGTTACGAATATTGGAGGAATCTAATCAAATAATTGAGACATGAAGTTAATAGTGTGTTTGGATCAGAAATTTTTTTTGAGTGAATGTAATTTTTTAAGAATTTGGATAGAAGGATTTGAATTTTAAATACCACCTAAAACTTAAAATTTTTAAATTTTCTCGTTACTTTATAATATCATGAAATTGTCACTATAATTTTTTTAAATTTACAATTTTGATTTTATCTGATTCAAAATTTGTATATTAGTCCTTATATTTTTATTTCAAATTAGTCCTTTAAACGTTCAAATTTTGCAATTTAGTCCCTAAAAATTTGCAGAATAATTCTTTAACTTTTCTAAAATTTAAATTATGACATAAATTTAATTTTCATTTTTGTCCTATTTTTAAAAAAAATTATAAAAACAACACAATTTTAAAAGAACAATTCAATTATTCAAACAACAAAATTTAAAATAAATAAATTAATTAATTGAAGCATTTAAATTGTTTAAAAAATTTCAATTTCTCCGTCCAAACACACTATAAGAATTTTCTCAATTAATAGAATTATGTAAACCATTTATTGCAGTCTTGCCAATTAGCAGAGCTAACTTAGCATCCATGTTCTCCAAACCAATGGTTGTGAAGAATCTTTTGATGCAAATTTATTATTTTGTATTTTGACATTTAAAAACAAGTGATTTGATCCTATAAATGTAATGTTCTTTATGCAGGAATTTCATCAAGAAACAACTCAAAGGGGCGTTCCAAGCAGCAATGCAACCACGACTACAGTGTAGAATATGAATGCCAAAGATGTTTCTATTTTCGACGATACTGGCTGTTTTCATGCAGAAGTAACAAGGTGGGGACTCGTCGTATACGACAACTCTGGCGTTGTTTTCGTGTAATTGTGAAAAAATTGAAGTAGACCCATTTGGAGTTTGGTGGAACCTCCAAATGGCTGTGGGCCCGTCAATATGAATCTATTTTTTTATGCTGCCACTGTTAATTGTCTCAATTCCAATCTGTATGTTGATGCCATTAATCAACCAATTAGAATTGTTAATAGGCAATTCAATGTTGTGGCTCATTAACTTGTTGGGTTGTCTCAAAAACTTGAGGGGCATGTCATATACCAAACATCTGCTACATTCTGTACTGGTTTTTTTTTTTTTAAATAATAATATGTATTTTAGGTTTTGAAATTGTATTAGTTTGTTAATTTAGTCTTCTAAATTTACTTACGAAATAGCAAATTAATAAGACATACTCTTATATTGACTAATTGCAAATTAATAAGACATACTCTTAAATTTACTAATTGCTATTTCGCATAAATTGTTAAGCTAAAGCAATAAACTCTTATAATTTTAAAGATTAAAATATTTACTAACTTGTTTTTTAAATTTGACTGTCGCGTCTGATATTTTACATATCCATTCAATCACATTTCAGTACATAAATTTTTATTGAAAGTTTTTAAGAACTAATATAATAAAGTATAAAAAATTTAAATTATATTTTTTATGTTTTTCTAGATGCTTTTATGACGTGGTATTTTTAAATTGATGGAACAAATATGCAGTAAAACTAGACATTAATTTCATTCCATTGATGTGTTTTTATTCTACAGAACTGTTATTTGATTGTATTTTTCCACCTGTTCAATGCATTATTATAGTATAAATTTGTTGAAGTTAGTGTTTTACACTTTACAGGTAGAAAAGTCTTAGATTTTTAATGAGTGTGAGAAAGGGGCTAAAGAATCGTTGATAAATGACAACAGAACCAATCAAATTGTTTATTCTTTTTTTTTAGTTTGGTTCAATGGTTCGTTCACGCACTATTCAGTTCTGACTTGGCATTGGACAGTGAGATGGTCTTATGAACTTTTTGCTTTCCCATTGCTTTATTCCTTCTCAATCATGGATCAGTGAATGGATTATTTGGGAGACAAAGTGACAAAGTTTACTGTGGATCAAAAACTCGAGATTTTGAAAAGAGATTAAAATGTAAGCAAAATTTGGGATTAAAAATGCATTTAAATTTTGTTTATACTAGAGACTCAGGAGAGTATTTGAAAATTGTTTTAAATTCCAATGATTATTGGTGTCGGTTTCTGAAAGTAGAAATATTAGACATCATCTATGTGTCTTAAAATTCAACTTATATTAGGTTTTTTTCCAAAACTTATTGATCATGTCACTGACTCAATAATGAGAATAAAAAAATCATAAACTTTTACTTTTAAATGATATGTGTCAATTTTTTTAGTGTTTTTATTGATTAGAGTCCAACAAAAAGAGAGAGTAAAATGAAAGAAATATTGATTTTTGAATTGACAGTATGAAAAAGATGATTATAATATGTGTAGGATGCACTTTATATAATTATCCTAAAACATCTAATATAACTAATTAACAACTAATTATAACTAACTACTTTAAAATATATCAAACTAATTCTAATAAATTTAAAACTATCACTAGCAGCCCCGCAAATTAAAAGTGTGTATTAACATTTTCAACTTGGGATGAACAAGTAAATTTTAATTACTATTAATAGAAGCACAAAGAAAATTATAATTGTTCAATTTACCATAGAATAGAAGAACAAAGAATGAAAAATTGTTTACCACCATAGGACATATGTAAAAAGAAAAAAAAAATACTTAACTACCATAAGATAGAAGCGTATAGAGAATAATCATTACTTAATTATCCAATAATAGAAGCATACGATAAAGTCAATAGATGAAAAACTTTAAACATGTTGAAAAAATGTCACTTATAATGGTACCTTGCACTTGAATGTTCTCATTCTCAAGAAAAAAATAATGGAAAGAAAGTAGTAGAATGAGAAAAAATGAATAAAAAAAATATGTGATTGGAGATTGAAATTGTCTCTGATAATAATTAGAATAATCTTTTTAAGGTGAATATCATATTTTTCGTACCATATTGAGAAACATAAAACAACCCCAACAATAAAAATAAAATGAGATTGATTTTTGAATTGATTGTATAAAAAAAGATCATTATAATGTGTGTAAAATACACTTTATATTAGAATTCTAAGACAAATGGTATAATTAACTAATAACTAATTACAACTTAGTAACTACTTTAAACAAATATCAAAATAAATTTAAAAATATCTACAACAGTTTTAGACAAATTTGAGTTCCAATCCATGGTGGATCTAGGTGGTCCTCCATACAACATGCATAATAAATTAATTAATTGGACCCCATAAAGACTGAGAGGTTTTTGTATTCTATTTCTACGCGTGCTTTATGGATTATGCTTGCAAAACTAGACGTGTTAGTATGCTAGTACTAATTATTATGAATCATTCTGCCTAGTGACGTTATCCAAGATAACTGATTCATGCCCTTACTCAAAGGTCAAGTTCTTTTCTTTTTTCAATGTAATTTGGTACTTTAATCAGTAGTTTGAATTTATTTTTGTGAAATAATCTAATCAATTAGTTGAAAACAAATTAATGTATAATTATTACAATCACTTAAATTTATTATAAGTTAAATTATGGATTTATTGAATTAGTTGTTATACAAGCTGGGAGAACCACTAACATAATTTGTTTGCAATGAAACCATACATTTTTTTCTATTCTCTACTTTTATACTCTTTTAATAACAGGGTTGAAAATTGAAGGCATGTTTGGTTTCAGAAAAATATATTCTATTTTTATTTTTACTTTTCATTACAAAACCACCTTGTTTACACTTTTAACTACTACTTGCATCTAGGAAATGGCCTTGTTATATTAAATTTCTGTAAATTTCTTTCTCAGGTAGATATTGGCTTCAATCAACACATAACAAAAACAAAACTAACAATTTTATATTATCTTGTGAGCAAAACTTAAAAAGTCCACCGAATTCAACAGCAAAGAAATTTCTAAACAGAATGGACAACTATTTCGAATTAAGGCGAAAAAATAATTCTCTATAATATGATACAAATTCTTTAGAGGAGATCCTAATGGGTAATCTGTACAACTAATATCACCAATGATTATGATCGAACCTTTATATAGTTGACACAATGTCATACTGACATTGGCCGCATCTGTATAACCTTGCAGATTGAGTAGCAGGATAATATCAATGATTCAATGGTTTCAATGTTTTAGTTATTTCAGTATTACCATTACCACATATGATTCTCAACTACACAATCACTACCCGATTACAGCTCATAATTGTAGAAGACCGGAAGTAGAATGCAAGCAGACCATTGCAATTTACAAAGGTCGCAAAAGTGGATAATCTTCGAGTAATTCCCGTTCTGAGAGAGTATCGTTCTCATTTTGTGGGGTCCATAGCACCTCAACTGCCTGCGATTACAGTGACAATGTTTCAAAGAAAGGAACTAACAACATCTACAAAAAGGACAAAATATTATTGAACTTACTAATAATTTGCTTGAAGGAATGGATCCCAGTTTTTGTAAAGCTTCCTTCAGATTTCCACTTCCATTGATGCTAGGAAGTTTATGTTCTCCTTCAGCAGCTGCCAAGATTGTTATCTGATATATAAGAACAACAAGGGTTAGAAGAAAGATATATGAACAGTCCCCATGGAACTTCATGTTTTTGAGCGACAAGAGACGATCTACATTTTAAAAGTTAAAACAAATTGTTTGCACATTCTAATTTCTTTGCTCTGTTTCCTTTTTCAGTGAGCAGATTTGCAGGGCTTAAATTAAAATTTTCTGCAGCCGAACAAAAATAAGAGCAGGTTCATATAGTTTAGTTCGGTTAAATGCCTATTGAATTTACGAGATTGATGATATGCCTGTTTGGACAGAAACGTAGGTTAACGGATGTCGATCTATGTCAATAAAAAATAAGATGCACTGTAGTTATGAAGCTAGCAAGAATCAACTATGTTAAGCACCAAGGCTGAGGGTGACACAAACAAATCATTACTGTCAGACAATTATCAAGAAAGAGAAAGATAAGAAAACAGATTCAAAAAGAAGTTGCAACCCAAATTCACTCTGAATTCATCTGTTACCATAAGCACAAATTAAAACAAATTACCTATTTCTTTAACAAGACAAATGTAATCAGACTCTCAACTGAGTTGATCCATCAATCACCAAAATAGAATTACAGGAGTACATTTGATGCATGTTGAGTAACAACACAATTCAAGTAACTGAGTTATGAAGCAACTTTTTGTTCTGTTTGTAGAGGAGAAAAAGGAAATGGTTGATTATTTTTTTACTTTTGGAAGTTGGGCGTGGGACAAAAAGTTGTCTCATGGTTGAATGGGCAATAAATTGTACAACATTGTTTGATGATTCATCTTTTTCCTGTCCTACAATTATTTTAAAACAAAACATGGAACAAATATTTTTGTGTAGCCCATTCCTTCATTTTTTTAATGAATCAAATGAATCCTAGTCTTCTGTAGAGCAACCCACATGAGAAAGATTCCAAATTACTTTCTATCCCTTTGCTCCCTTTTCTTCGTTTTCTTATTCATACTTTCTCTTTCTCAATGGAACACTGATTGTTGACATATACCGGGCATGTCAACAAGGATCGTGTTTGGAATCTTTGGAAACATTCACAGGAATGATCTTAAATAGTATGTAAAAATGTGCCAATTGAAAATGTTGAATCTACAAACAAAAAACTAAGTGTTTCATTCTCAGTGAAATGCATTAGGCTGGAAGCATAATCCTCCGGAAGTCATGGACCAAACATTCTCCATATCTTTTACAGATTACTTTTCTTTTGGATACAAAATATATAATTTTTTAGATATTGATGTCAATAGAGATATAAAACCTGGATGTTGAACCGGTTCCTAAAATAATTACTCATGTGTCTAATTTCATGCCTAGAACCGGTTAACTTGTACTAATGTACAATTTCATATGCTTCTCTACTCCAAGAGTTGTTTTTTAAGTTTTAAGTAAATAGTGCACACAAGGATACAAAATGTTGAAAACAAACACCAAGAAAGTTATGATACCACTATGTATTCATTGCTGAACCCATTAGCTCTCTGGCTTCTCGTGCTTTGCCTCTTTATGTTATTAACATTGACCAGCGTCTCTTCATCAAATTTTCCCCGCTCTTCAATTGAAAGTTGATTAAAACGTTTCTCCCCATCTTCTATACCCCGCTTTATGTCCACCTACAAAAATGTCAGCAAGTATGTGCTTTCAACTTTCCACAATCTCATTTTCCTTTAGTTCTATTGCAAGTTTGCAACAATATGGACTATAATTTAAATTACAAGCTTGGAAAAAAATTCACTGATGATGAACTCAAATAAATAACTACTGTTGTAAACTAGATATCAGATACAGTTCGCTTGATAAACAGCAAACAAAAGTTGAAGTGTTTTTTTTAAATAGCAAATGATAAGTATAAGACCATCCACAACGGTGGGTGCTTTACCTATTTTGCACCAAGCGAAATAGGCACTCTCATTGTGGAGAAATATTTTTGGGTGCCTATAGAGAAGGGTGGCCATGCAAGCACCCTCTCTGTCTTTATTTCTTGTGGTTCCTACACAATAAATTGTATTAAAATAAATGAATGTTGTTGAAATGTAGTGATATAGAGTTATTATTAGGACTCATTTAGCAATTTATTTTAGGTGCTGGGTTGGAGAGATTGAATGCTTATTAAAGATTGTTATTAAAAAATTATAAAATGGGTGAAGTGTATAGGTGGGACCCGTTTAAGCACCCAAACTTGGGTGCTCTATTGTGGATGCTCTAATTTTTTAGGACAGGAAACATAACTCTTACAACATTAAACATTAACATAAGGTATTATTTTTTAGGACAGAAAATACTACTCTTACAACATTAAGCTTGAATTTTCACAAAACCAAAAATGCACAAAAACTTTCGCAACATTGAATTCGTTATAGCCACTTCAATACTTTCTCTTTTAACTGAAGCAAAAATCTTGAGTATTAATGTGGAGATGATGTGGCACAAGATGTCGTCTATTCTAGCAATACAATTGGAATGGTACTAAGTATTAATATCAACTTGTCAACAATCAATAAAATGCAATATCAATCACAGCACAATAGCACTAAGTTGTGTGCAGTATCCTCAAGTAACCAATGAATAGCTATCAGAGATTAAAGTCACTTACAGATGAATATGCCGAGATACAATAATCAGGATGCCGAAGCAAAGCTAATGTTGTCTCTGCAACAGAAGGTCACATTAGATTAGAAAGTAGATCGTATGGTACAACCATGATGCTTTAAGCTACATTATAATTTATATCCAATCATAAGTAATTCAATATTTAACGTGAAATTTAAATATTTTCTACATTGATAAAATAATTTACACTAGATCACAAAGCACTAATTTTATGTCGTTAATAATCCTGTTATACAAAATACTGAAAGCACTACACTAATCACATTCACATGTTCAGTAAACCTTAAAGTAATATCATCTGGCTAGGAAAAAAGACACAAATACAGTCAAGTGACCAAAAAAGTACATGTTTAGGAGCCTCACCTGTCAATACATAACTCAAACCTTCTGAAGATGATGTATCTGCAACTTCAGCAATCCTATTCAGATCCCTTTGAAGTGAACGACCCAGCCCCAACAACCCAACCTAAAAGAATAACGCTATCATTGAGAATTTGAAATTCGCCAACGATTTAAGAATACTGAATAAAAGAAATAACTGTGTTGTGCGGTGTAGTGGTAGCTAACAAGATGCTGACAAACAAGCCTTGAAAACCCAATTAAAATTACAACAAATCTAGGACAAAATAATCTTTGTTTACAAATCTATACAAACATTGTATACGATAGTGAGCTTAAAAGTAGCAATACATGATTTCAGGTAAGGATGAAAATAAGTCAGGTGCCCCTGTCAGAGGCCCATAACTAGTCTAAACAGCCAAACGCTCTGATTATTGCTTCCTTCTAAATCATAGTATTCGTATATCGTATGTAATTTTATACAAACACTCTCATTCTAAAGAGGTTGATACAAGAAAAATAGCATCCAGATGGAAAAATACCTTAACAACTAATCCTTAAAACAACACCTCCATTGAAATTCACCAAAATGATTTAAAAAAGGAATGCTAGCAATATGCTCTTTTTTATGCACTCGTCTAAACAATTTTTTGTGATTGATTCGTATTTGAAAAGACCAACACTTATTGAAAGGCAATCACTTTATAAAACATGTGTGTTGATTTTTTAAAATGTGAATCTATAATAAAGAGAGTGAAAAAAGGTTTGTTTTGCTAGCCTTCCTCGACGAATAAACACACATTGACCAAGCAGCAAAACAGTACTGGTGGTAGCTAACAAGACAAAGATGAACAGACCTTCTAAACACAGAAAATAGCAACAAATATTGCCAATGTGAAAATCTGCAAGTGTACGGAATTTGATTGAATTGATTTTAGTTAAAAGTGAGTTTGAGAAAGAATAATTTATATTGGGTGACATTCATGTGAAAGTATGATGAACAAGAAATTTGAGTGTAAAAATCATGTTTTGAGGTAAAAGCAACAAATCATAGATTTAAGTTGGAATAAATTCTAGAGGCAAAATCAATGATAATCAAGAACCCACATGCCAAAATCAATTTTAAGTCCTCAAAATCACTTTAGACCCTCCCAAAAGTGAATCCAAACATACACTAAGAGTGTGCTTGGAAAGTTACTAAATCACAGCACAAACTAACATTCACCCAAACTCTCCAAATAGTAACTTTCCCAAAATGCATGGGAACACGAGAAATGTTCCAAACGTATGGTAAAACGTGGGTAGAGAAAGCAAACATGTGGTGGTTGTGAATCTAATAGCTTGGATGTGGTTTCTCACAGTGAAATGTTAGATTTCCAAACATACTATAAGTAGTCTAAATAACTTAATCTTTAATTCAGAAATCAAAGCCAACATTGTATGCAACAATGAATGAAAAGTAAACATTGTCTAATGTTATATGCAAAAGCGTAGTTGTTAAACTTCAAAACGCAAAAGCAACAACAATACTAACACAAATACACGAAGCATGGCAAAATAATTCATGCTTATAATTGTATAAAGTAGAGGAAGATACCTGAAGTTTGAGGACGGTGGTTTTTTGAGCCGCAGTGAGAACACTACCCTCAGAACGATCCGAAAGAAACCCAGAAACCAAAATAAAAGCAGCGAAACCCACTAATATGAGAAAGAAACTGGACCCAGCACCAACACCAACCCCAACGGCAGGACCAAAGTAAACCCCACCGCTAAACGGAGAAGGCCCATAATACGGAGCAGAGTAAGAAAACCCTGGGCTCGGTGTAGGAACCGAATAACTCCTCGACGACGACGAAGAAGAAGAAGAAGAAAAAGATCTTCCACCCATTCTACCACCAGATGCTGCTAATGCAGTGTTTGGATCGTACATCAATAGAATCCCAATTAAAACCGTGGCTATGGCGGGTTTTCGTATGGTGTTCCATATTGCGGTTGCGAGGGACTCTAACGGGGATTTGGAATTGGAGATTGATGAGAACGGGGTTTTCTGGGGGATTAAGTGACATTTGATGGTGTTATGTTTTGATATTGAAGTTGTGAAGGTGTGAGTGTGAAAACGGTGTGGAGGGAAAGGGAATTGGTTCTTCAATTTCAAGTGGAAAGGGTAGGATTCGAGTAACAAAGTGGTGGGTATGGTCATGGTTTTGATATAATTGTAATGTTTGTTGAATTGATGTTGAATTGGGGAAAATAATATGTGAAGGAAGAAATTAAGAATATTCTGTCTAGTTTTCTGAAGAAAGGAATAAGAATAGAGAATTGTGTTGTGTCGTATATACTATGTGCGCCCCATGCTTTGGGAACCTCATCTCATCCCCAACCCCAAATCTCGTTATTTTGTCATCTTCGTTGCTATGTCTGTTTCATGTAGCCACGTCACCTCACTCTATCCATTTTTTCTTTTGACAAATGAATGTCCTTTTGCTTACCACATTCTTTGCAAAATGTTTTTTTTTTTTATTTTAATCCACTTTTTATTCTCCAATTTTTCAATATTCACAGAGTTTGTTTTCTAATTTTTTAATATGTTAGTATAGTTAATAATTGTTTCTAATATATTAGAGATGAAGATTAAATTATTGATTTTTTTATTATTTCATTTTTACGCTCTACTGTTTCAATTATCAAATGTATTTTTGAATTTTTTTTTAAATATGAAAATATAAAATCCTTGAACTTTAAAAATAGTTCGAATATTTAATTTTATATTTAATTTTTATTAGTGTATCGTACATAATAATAAATAATAATAATATTATGATATGTCACTAGTGACATGAAAGATTCTTTAGAAAGTATAATTTTGTAGAATGCTATAATTTTTTTTATTTTAAGTTAAAGATAATTACTAACTTTTTATTTAAAAATTACACTGAAATTTTCGTGTTACATACTAAATATGAAATTTTATACTTGATTTTCTCTTTGATCGTAACGACGCTTAATTTTTCTTATATATAAAATTATAAATTTAACGATGGACTTTATTGAGAAGACCAATATCAAATAAACTATATATAATTTTTTTTCAATTTTACAAATATCTTATATTGGTGTAGTGGTAATTTAGTTTTAGGTGTAATTACAATGTTTGAATTCAAATCCAAGTAATACTATTTTTGTCAGATAAATTACCATGATTTACAATTAAAAAAAACGCTCTCAAAGAGACTCAAACCAAAAACATAATGTGTAACAAAACTAATTACTATGAATCAATGGAAATAGACTATCAAAGGTGAATTTAAATCATGTATTTGTTTGCACACAAAAAAAAACTTATAAACTTAAAACGGTGAAAAATTATTCTTATTCTTACTTGTAAATATGTGTAGATAGAATACACTGCAAATATTTAACGATTTAATTTAATGATTACATGTATCCTAAATAAGCGAGCAATTAATTTATGCAGGCTCAATAAATATACGTTAGCTTCCCACTAGCAAATAGCGTCAAGGTAATTTAGGACAAAAGATGCATGTTGTATTCATGTTCTTTGGTAACTCAAGCAATATAATTTTAGGTCATGTGTCAAGGTGCATGTGGTATTTATGTTACTTAGTAACTTAGGACAATATAATTTTAGGTCAGATGTCCCCCAATTTTTTATTTGTTTTTTTCTGCTATTCTTTTTCGTCCCAGTAGAATCATTGATTTCTTGTCTCATATCCATAAATAGATAAATTGACATATTTGTTTTCGTATAAATATTAAAAAAAATTATTTTCACTCACAATATTACATATATGTCTTAATGCCTCTCAACTACAATTAATCTCGGCCTTACAAAGTATTACGTGTCTCGATACAACATTATATTTTGTTAAGTTTTATAAACGTCCAACAAATGCATCTAAATATCCAATAATCAATATGTTTGTATTTTCTTTTTTTGTTACAACCTAATCTTAATTTATTTATCATTCCTCTCTATCTCTCTACCGTGTGCAGCCATATTTTTTTATTTTTTATGTTAGAATATTGAATTGTGATAATGTGGTATGATACTAAAGTAAAAGTAGGAAAAAAAAATAAAGTTTTTAAAAGAATTATTTCAATAAGGAAATTACTTTTGAAATGTTAAGTAAATATTGGGTTTTATAATATATGCATTTTATGAGTATAATTATTTTTATACATTGGAAGATGACATGGTATTTGTATATATTTTCTTGTTACATGAATAAACCTAACCAAGTGGTATGCATCATATAATATAGATTGATATGTGTAGAGTGATAGATGTATATGGACTAAAATTTATTTAACTAAATTTTTAATTTATTAAAATTGTATTTTTTTTATTTAATGATTCAGTTTTTAAGATAAAAACATGACCTCCGACATATGTAAGACGACACTCATAACCGTCATTTTGTTTTTGATATCAATCTATCTAGTCGAATCCATAATAGTTTTTCATGTATCAAATATATGAAGTAAAATATAAAATAAATTATAATTATTAATCACAATAATAAGTTTTTACAAATATTAATTATAATTATTCATACTTGATACATGTTGAAAGCATTTATAGTGTTAACAATGTTTTATCACATAATAATAGCGGTTTATCCATATATGTTAAACTTTATATAAATAAATTAAATAATTTAAAAATAATTTATTTTTTTTCAAAAAGTGTATACCAAAAACTTTTTCACACGTTTTCGAAAAACTTATTTTAAAAGTTTCCGTTTCAGTAGTTTTCAAAAAAATTTTACGCATAAAAAAACTCAATTTGACTGTCCAAAAAATCTTTAAATAATGAAAAACAAGTAAATTTAAATTTATAAAATATTAAAAAATTTAAAAAATAAAAATGACATTTTAAAAATATGGTGGGGTACATGTATAAGAGTGGGTAAAGAATAAAATTTCTACCACTAAGGCTTTTATATACAGGCCTTTTAAATTTTTAGCCCAGCCTATTTTGAGCCCATCAGAAATACTATAAAAGATGAACCCAACCCAAGTAAAATAGGGTTTCTCTTATAATAATTTCGTGTGCGCTAGTGTTTGCGAAGCCGCCTCCGTCTTCCTCCTCTTCCATCGCTCGCATCACTCAACTGCGAAAATAATGGCAGACACCAAGGCAGTTACCATCAGGACTAGGAAGTTCATGACCAACAGACTCCTCTCCAGGAAGCAGTTCGTGAGTTTCTCCTTTTTCATTCCCCTTTTCATCTTTACCTATTGCAACTCTTCTTCGATTTAGGGTTTTTCTGTTATACCTAATTCATCTATGGCACACTAGTGGTTTTGTTGGATCTGAATATGAATATTTGCAAGAATTTTTTTAATTATCAGTTTTATCTGATCTGATTGTTAAATGGAGATTCTAATCTGTTAATTGCCTTTTCATACAGGTCGTTGAAGCCATTCATCCAGGGAGACCAAATGTTTCCAAGGTACTTCGTTTATGATTTTGTAGTTTCAATTAAATCAACAAATATTATGACGATTTCAGTGTCTTTAGTTAGCAATTGAGTACTTGTTGATTTATTTATGTGTTGTGAGTGGCATGTAGGCTGAACTTAAGGAAAAGTTGGCCAAGTTGTATGACGTTAAGGACCCTAACACTGTGTTCGTCTTCAAATTCCGTACCCATTTTGGAGGTGGTAAATCAACCGGTTTTGGTTTGATTTACGATTCAGTTGAGAATGCTAAGAAGTATGAGCCCAAATACAGACTTATCAGGGTGAGTTAATATTCTCCATAATTACATTGTTGATTTTATTTTTAACTCTTATGTTATTTACTGTACATTGCTGTAGTTACTGCTTACATCATTGATGTTAAATACTTTGATGTGTTCTATATGTTTACGATTACCATACTTTCTAGTATTATTTGCTTATACCGCTGTTAGACTTCAGTGGTATCTGTGTTTTTGTTGTCAGTTTTCCATCTATCTAGAGCAGAAGGCAGAGTTACAGTTGCTAATTGTCAAATCACACACATTTCATATTTTTGTTATATAAGACATGCTAACATAGCCTATTTGAGACAGCACATCAGGTCCCAACCCACTTTAATTAGGGTCTTTGAATCTCTAGGAAATTCCTGCAATTTTATCTCGTATATACTTGCTATTGGTATAATAATCTTTAAGTTGGCTTTGAGACAATTCTTTTTTTTTTTTTTATAAATGAGTTTGGTTTGTCTCTCAAATAAGCTACTGTAAGAATTGATACCCTGGTTTTTTTTTTCTTGTTCAGAATCATGTTTCTTTATCTCCTGACATCATATTGGTCTACGTTGATTTAAATAGAGATTGTATTTGCTGTGCTTTTTAAATAGTGTTTCTTTTGTATCTTGTTTTTTTAAACTTTTTTACCACCCTTTAAAATCAACTTTTTCAATGAATTTAATCACATTTACCTTCAATTAGTTTGTTTTATCTATGATTACACTGTTCTGAGTGTGTGGTCTAATATATCCATATATTTCAGAATGGTCTTGACACCAAAGTAGAGAAGTCAAGGAAGCAAATGAAGGAGAGAAAGAATAGGGCCAAGAAAATCCGTGGTGTAAAGAAGGTAATTTTATTTTATAGCTGATGTTTAATGTTTATCTATGATTACTTGCAGCAATCCTTGTTTGAATAAACCATAATTGTCTTTTTTGCAGACCAAGGCCTCTGATGCTGCCAAGGCTGGAAAAAAGAAATGAGTTTTTAGTTGTCCTGTTTGTGTCTTAAGGTTGTTCCGCATTCCGAGTTTTTTGATAGCTATGTTATCTTATGCTTGATCTACAAAATGAGATATTTTGGTTCAATTGTTATTGTTAAACCTTGTTTTAATTTTTATTTTATTACATCCGGATATTTTCAGTAAATGACATTATTTTTTGTTCTCTTAACCTTCTTTCCCTTGTCTCTAAATTTTATGTTTTGTGGTTACTTGGTAAAAACGATTGTCTAAGGAATCTAAAATAACCGTCCTTTTCTTATACTTATTTATCAAAATAAACATATTACTCATTGAAAATGATTTTGAAAAAGGTAATTTTGCTGTTCTGTAAATTTAGAGATTAATATTAGTATATTGTAAAATCAGTCTTTGAAATTATTAATCATTGAGTTTTGTCCTGGATTTCTTTTGCGGTCAAATAGATACTTGAAAATGGAGCTATAACATTAGCTTTTTTTTAACGAAAAATGTTTTGCAATCAAACTGCAGTAGAAGGGTATTAATTGGATTTGACGAGTTTATTGCCGATACTATAAGGGTACTATGTTTTGAAAAACGGCCTATTTCGAGATTGAACAGTGATTAATATTTATATTGTAATTGCAAAACCCAAGCAATTTATATACTAATTGTAGCTTATGTATGTTCTATTAAGGTAAGAACTCACACGATAATCCTTGTGACCACTAAAGTTCCTTGATGAGTTTTAAGATCGAGATTTAGAATTGGTGCTTGCAACAACTTTAAGACTTTTTCTTTCTGTTCTGCATCAATATAATTTGTGTATTCATTCATTTGTCTTCTACACGGCACTT
This sequence comes from Cicer cuneatum, assembly GCA_037974295.1. Taxonomy (NCBI): domain Eukaryota; kingdom Viridiplantae; phylum Streptophyta; class Magnoliopsida; order Fabales; family Fabaceae; genus Cicer; species Cicer cuneatum. The sequence goes on along the minus strand of JBBPBO010001986.1, from coordinate 70,871,669 downwards.
TTATCATTTGGCATGAAATGGGTCGTATCACACGGATAGTCCTTCCACCATTATTTATGATCAAACACAACAAATGACACCTGGCCAGGGGACCTAATTTGTTCTATTCAATAAGTATGATGGTAACATTGTAGGATAGAAAAAATGCAATATTTAGGCCAGTGGCCACTCACCGATTGTAGCAGTAACGCAAATTCTTTTAGAATTTTACATTTACATTTGTTTATATATATATATATACACACACACACACACACAATATCTATAAAATTAAAATTTTAAAAATACTTAAATTCTAGAAAGTAATGCTTTGCTAATTTCCTTTTGTCAAATTATTTAGTATATTAATAAAAAAATTATTTAGTATATATCGGACCTTTGTTTTGGGCCCCTTTTATTTCTTAACATAAAATACTAAATATTTTGAGTTTAAAATATATGTAATGGTAGTGTAAATTTGTTTTAACAGACATCTAACGAAAGTTCATTATTTTGTTGTGTCATCTTTTTTTTTTGGTATTTATTTTGCCATGACATCCCACTTTTATAAATATATTTTTAACTTATTTGTATACAGTTCATATAATACCAAATTCTCATGATTGTCGGTGTAAAAATAAATTTACATTGATATTTAACTAATTTTTTTAGATAAATAATTAAAAAAACTTATTTTTCTATTTTATTCAAATTTAAATTTCAAGTTAAATTAAATGAGTACAGTTTTATGCGACGCCGGAAAATATGACAGCCTCGACCATTTGGTCCAAATTATATATTTTTTTAAAGCTATCCTATTGTTTGTTGTTTCCATACCTTATTTTTTTTGGAGATAATTTGTTGATTCCATCTTGTTACATTACATATTAAAAAATGCAAATGAAACACAGTTGCTTGGTAATGTGAATGGAACACGCAATGGATTTAATTGGGAATTCGAAAGAAACGTCAAATGAAAGAAATCCGTGAGTTTCAAACCAGCTGGATAATGCATACATAGCACTTTGTTGTGCGAAATAGTCAAGTCGAACTAAATAACCCTTGTGGATAAAAAAAAAAAAAAAACTAGAATTTAACCCAAATCTCCCCCTCTCTCGTACCCAAACTAAGAAAAAAAATATTCTTATATACCTTCGGAATATTATTAATCTTACATCTTCGTAATCAATATTTTAATTTTCAATTCTACAATTTATATATCATTACAAAGTATCACATGTATTTTTATTAAGATAACACTACTTCTTATTCTTATTATACGAAAATATTTAGGGTAGTTATATAAAAAATCAAATTCATTTCAAAGTATATTAATTGATATAATTTATTTAATGTTATTATGTTAGATATAAATATTTACTAGAAGTCATATAATGGATATAAAACATTTGATACCAGAAAATATTTGTGATAAAACGAAAAAATTGTGATAAATTTTAGTTTTATAACATTAAATAAGTTAGCTTTATTTAATATTTTTTTTATCATTTCTTTTAATATTAAGGATATGAGATGGTCTAATCCATTTATAAAATATTCAACAACACTCTAACACTTTATTTCAACATATTCTTTTTGGTGAAATTGAGGTAGGTTCCACAATTTTAAGAATGAATTATACATAAAGCAGTGAGACTTAAAGTATTTCCATTCAATAAATTAAGGAATGTTAAAAATAGTGTTAGAGTGATGTTTCCAACACTTTTTTTTTATTTTTTATCATACTATTGTTATCAAGAAAATATGTATTATTACTGTTTTTTTTAAACGAGTAGGGATTAAATTACTTTAGGAGTACCTTGATCTCTTTTGGAAAATAACAAACCTAGCCGTGAATGTTAGGGATAACCTTAAAAAAAAAGCATCGATAGTTCTATTATTTTTCAAATGTGTGACGAAAAAGTGAGAACTATAAATCAAAATGTTAATTAGTGTGTTTGGGATAAACAAATATGATTCCATTATTCGTCGGAGATAAATTTAAAGACATTCAAATCAAACTTGTTATGTAGATAGAAAGAGTTTTGTTAAAAGGTCACTTACATGTCCTATAAGTTGCAGCTACAATGCTATACAATATTTGGTGGGATAGAAACTCCTAATGTTTTAAGAAGATAAAAATACTTGTGGCGATGTCTATTTGGAAAGCCCTTAGTTGTTCACAAATTTACTCATATGTTCCTATGAAGATATTCATTCCATCTCTCATAATGCAACTGTTGGTGTTTCGTTCCTCATCGTCCTTTGCTATTCCATCATTGGATTCTTGATATTTAGTTGTTGAAGTTAGTTGTGTTCTCATAGGGCTACGTTTTGCTTATGACATAGGATGTATGGAGATTTTTTTGAAGACTAATTGACAAGTTCTTACTCTAGGGTTTTGGGGAGAAGACAATTTTGCTAGGTGTATTGATATTCGAAATAAAATATAAATAACATTAATATTTAAAAAGTTTTGATATATTTAATAAAAATTTACGATAAATATATCAACTTTTCATATATCTTTTTAAATTTTTTCATTTGAGAGGGGAAGTACGTATAGGGAGAGGAGGAGGAATATTGTAGGGATGTAGTCCACCATGGCTAAATATTCTAATGTGCGTTTGATGAGGAGTGAAAATAGACTAGACTTTGCAAGGTTTAAGTTTGTTCTGTCAAAAAAATTTAAGATTTAAGTTTAATTTGTGGCATGTTGTAGGCTTATTTTTTAGGTATGAGTCATTGATAAAAGTCTCGTATGATCTATTATCCTACTTAAAAGCCTATTTCATTTTACATTACATCTTACTTCAACTATATTTTATAATAATACATTTAAAAATGTCACAAATAAATAAGGTTAATATGCCTAAATTACTAAAAGTTTAGTATATAACAAAAATATCAAATTTTAATATAATAATTATAGTAGTAATAAAAAAAATATTATTTATATTTATTTCAATAAGTTGGTTTGATAGAGCTAAATGATTTTTTATGTGGAATGTATTCTAAAAATTTAAATAGGCCAACCTGATATGACTTGAGTCTTACATAGATTAGACTGTAGGTATTTGTCGGTTAGTCTGACTTATTCCCACCTCTAGTCTTGATGGAGTTGTTGATAGAAGACCTACCTTCTTTTTTAGGCCTTTATTTTATAACTCATTGCAAATATATTTAACTAAAAAAAAGTATTGATTTATTTAAATTGGTATAATACATAAAAAACAACACAAATTCAACTTTGATAAAAAAAATAAAAAATATGATTATACGAACAAACTTAAAACATCTAAGTTAATAATATAAAACGGAAATATGTTTATCAATGTGACAAAATCAAATTGATCAAAATAATCATTTATTCAAATTTGTAGCATTAACGATCAAATTATTGGCTAAATCTATAATGAATTGAAGTCGATATATCAATATGAACTAAATGAACCATCACCACAACAATAAGATGAAAAATTAAACAAAGTTGTACTAAGACGAAAAATAAAAAACTCTGCACTCCGACAAAAATCACGAAATAAAAAAATTGATCTACGTTGAAACCAATTATTACTTGGATAAAAGGAGGAAAAAATAATGCATAAAAGAAAGGTTGAGAGAGTTTAGAGAAGGAAGATTTTATTATCTTCTTTAACTCATTTTAAACATCAAATCTAATCTACTACACTGCTTAAATTTATTTAGTTGATCTACTTAAATAATAACTTTCATTGATACTTGCATTTATGAAATTTAAATGTTTATAATAAATAATTCTTGTAAATTTCACAAGTTCACTAGTGCTAATCCACATGTTAGATAGATGTTAGAGGAACAAAAAAATTTTCATAATTAAAAAGGTAAATGTGGGTTTAATGGGATATAAAAGCTTTTTAAAAAAAATTATGAGAAATAAATGTTTTTGATTTTTCTTCAAAATTTTTGATAAAAAAAGTTTCAATTTTTTTTTTCATTTGAGAAAAAAATCAAATTTTTTTTGAAAAAAAATAATATTTTGATTTTTTTAATAAATTTTTTTTGCGAAAAAAATATTTTTGAATTTTTTATATATTTAAAAAAAAATTAAAATTATTTCAGAAAAAAAATCTCAATTGAAAAATATATTAGATTTATGAGTCTATCAACCCAAAAAAAAATAATTAAATAATAGATCGAAATTATGATCTTTATGTTGAAAGTGATTCTTGAATGATATAACAATTGACAAAATAATTCTTAACAATAACACTTCTATATAAGTGAAGCGTATCAGATATGTGAAAGTGTTGAATCCGCATATATCAATTTAACTCACATGTGATGCAAAGAAAATAGAAGTACAAATTAAATTAATTTTTCAAAGTTTCCTTTTCCAAAATTTGTATGTACAAAAATGTCTCTCCAGCCGTGTAGTTTCTTTCTTCTGAGTCTTTTGTTCTATTTTATTAAAAAAAAAAGTCCTCACACATTTATTCTTGGATTAAATTAACCCTCATCCTAATAAATTAATTATTTTCTTCCGATAGAATTCGCATTTTCCTTGTACAGTAGCCTTTTATTGGTCGAAACCATGTGTACAGTAAAGATTAACAATAGGAAAAAAGAGAAATACGAGCCTAGGAAGGGTGGTTGGTTGGTCCACTACCTAAACCAAACCAAAAGCCATTCCCCTACAAACAAATCGCATTACTACTCTTACCTGCAACCAAGGTGCAAAGGTGAATGACTCCAACCATAAACAAAAACTCGTGAGCCCACTCTCTCTCTCTCTCTCTCTCTCTCTCTCTCACGGCCTAACCACTAACCAAACATACTTCCTTTTTCTTTCTCTATGGCTTCACAGCAAAACGACACCGTTTTCCCCGAAGAAGACATCGACGAAGATGACGAAGAATTTCACGAATACGAAGAAGAAGAAGAGGAAGACGACGACGTTTTGGTTTTTGACGAAGAAAACGAGCCTTCTGCTCCCGGTTCCGCTCTCGCCGTCACCGTTGCCGTTCCTGGTTCCGTTATCTCCAACGGAGGAGTCCGAGCTCCAATTTCAACTCCTACCGCGACGACGATCGTTTTCGCTGATTCCTCCTCCTCCGATTTGAAACGGCAGCGATTGGAGCCAATTGAGGAGAAAAAACCTCCGCTGGAAGATTCGCGTAAGCTCTTTCAGCGTCTATGGACCGACGAAGATGAGATGGAACTGTTGCAAGGTTTCCTTGATTACACAACGCAGAGAGGATCCTCTCACCATAACGACACCGCTTTGTTCTACGACCAAATCAAATCGAAGCTTCAACTGGATTTCAACAAGAACCAGCTCGTCGAGAAGATCCGAAGGTTGAAGAAGAAATACAGAAACGTTCTCAACAAAATCAGCTCCGGTAAGGAATTCTCCTTCAAAACCGCTCACGATCAAGCCACTTTCGAAATCTCTCGCAAGATCTGGAACAACGTCGCGCCGATCGCCGGAGAAATTGCCTTAGACGAGGACGAAATCAACCTAAATCCAAGTCCGAAACCTAATCTCAATTTCAGTCCCGTAATTCTCAAGACCGAAGCCATCTCGAACACGAGGAAGCGTTCACGGCCTCGATCCGGTATCAGAAGCTTCGAGAAGCGCGAATCGAATGATTCATCAAACAGAGATCGCGATTATATCAACCTCAACAATCCAAATCCCAATCCTAATGCTAATTTGAATGCTACCGCAACAACAACTACTACTACCGCTAATCTTGCATCAACAACACCTATTACTACTAATGCTACAGCAATTAACGCTAATAACAATAATAATAATAATAATTGTAGTAGCGGTGGGAAAAACGTATCTGGATTGATTGAAGAGACGGTGAGGAGTTGTTTATCGCCGTTGTTGAAGGAATTGATGTCCGGTGCGATGGGAGGACCGTTCGGAACGAGAGGAGGTTTCTCAATGAATCCATTGCCGTTGCAGTTGATGAATTTCAGTTTCGGCAGTGGAGAAGTGTTGGATGAGAAATGGAGGAAGCAACAAATTTTGGAGTTGGAAGTGTATTCAAAGAGGTTGGAATTGGTGCAAGATCAGATTAAAGCTTCTCTTGACGAGTTGCGATCAATTGGTGGATTAGGAGGATGATAATTCAGCAATTAATCACTTTTATTTGTTTTAGCTTAGTGATGATTAGTTAAAGTTATTGTAATCTTCTTCTTTCTCTCTATGTTCACTTCATATAGATTTGCTTCCTAATTTATCAACTAATATGGTTGATGATACTGATATTTTAGGAACTAGTTATTTTCTTTTTCAATTTTTGTTTGTGTTGATTTTCATAGAGCACTGGTTGTGTTTAATAAATTGTAACATTGTAATTCTTTGTTTTTTTTTTTTCTCAGACAGAATTTCTTTGAATTTTAGTAATCTTTTATATGTAGTTATGTACAGAATCAATAGGCAGACAAATTGAAATGAATTGGAGCAACAAGGGAATAGAGGAGGATGTGTAACTTTCACTCAACAATAAAGTGTAAAATCGATTTGCAGTTAGTGTGAATAGTTACTAATCTTGGCTTTAGGTGGACTCGATTTTGTTATGCATAATTGATTTATCTTCAATAAGCCAAACACCTCTGCAAGAGAAAATTGTGTTGGATGATGTGTAACGTGTGTCAAAGGGATTGTAATAGGAAATTTTATGCTATTTTGTGAAAATTAAGATGTATAGTTTAATTAGAGTTAAATTGTAATTTTTATCCTTTAAATTAATTTTAGTTTTTCCTTTAGTTGCTTATATTTTTTCGTTTTATTTCAGTCTTCTAAGTTTCAAACATTAGACACTTTTCTCGAATTATTTTTATTCTATTTTAGTCTTTTAAGTTATAAATATTAAACAATTTGATCCTTTAAGTTAAAAATATTATATATTTCTATTAGTGTATAACATTGAAACTTAAACAATCAAAATATCTATTTTTTTTGTAAATTAAGAGACCAAAAGATTTAATATTTTAACCTAAGGGAATAAAAAAAAATGAAAATAATTCGGGTGATCAAAATGTCTAAGATTTGTAATTTAAATGAGCAAAATAGAACAAATAAAATTTAAGAAATCAAAGTAAAACCCAACAATAACTTAGAGGAAAAAAATGTAAGATGAGATTTTTGAATCTAACGATATTATGTAAGAGTTTGTCAATTGTTGAATAATGAGAAACAACGTATACTATGGGTAAGGAGAAGTCAAAGTATCAAACTCTTTCGTAGTTTTAAATGTTTAACCTATTTCGGTTATTTATAGATTTTCGTTTTGATTTTTGTACTTTAGTTTTTGAAAATGAATAATTCTTTTACCTTAAAGTGTAATCAAAGATTTGAATCTTCTCTATTATTTCCTTCAACGTTATTTTTATCTCTTTCTCTCTCAACTTAACTTCCAATTCTATCTTCATCTTTAGAGGTGTAAGAGGAATAGTGGATCTACTTAAAAAAAAGGAAATAATTGGTCTAATTTCAGTAATTAGAGTAAATAACATTCGCTACTAAGGCACTATTTCATACAAAGTGATTTTCTTAAGGTTGTTTAAATTGATGTTTGTCCACAAAAAATATGAAACAAGTAAAAAAAGCGGATTTTTTTTCAATTATTTCATCTTTATGAAAAAAATTCAAAAAATTCTGCTTTAAAATTATTATATCAAAATGTTCTATTTTTTTAACCTTCAATAAATTGTAGAATAAAGATATCATCATCTATTGTGCTAATTTTTTTTTTCTTTTATGTGATCGAAGAAAATTTAACATACACAATCGCATTTGTATCCTGCGACCTTCTAAAGGCTTAAAAAATTAAAATATTTTGATATATTAATTTTAAAGTAAAAGAATTTAATTTTTTTTATAAAAGAGAATATAATTAAAAAAAATCCGTAAAAAAAATTTTTTTATTCATGTTTAGATTTGTGCGATGAATTTATTTATTTTTACAATAGATTTTGTGCAATGATTAGTTTATCCATTATTCAATGATTTCATTTATGTACTTACAATGTCATGTGACCCATGTAAAATGATAATAGCACAATCATGTGGCAAAAAGGATAAATATCAAAAGAAATAAATGTTTAATTTGAATGACATGTGAATCCTTTATAAAGGCAACAACTGTTGCGGCGATCTTATATTATTTGTGTTTTTTTTTTTTGGATTCTTTTTATTTATTTAACACATTTAAAACCAAAATCAACAATTTATACCATACTCTCACAATTGTATTTATACTTTCACAAATTTTTAAAAATGTCAAATATACCTTTTATTTTTTTAATTATTTTATCAATTCAAATCTATTTTTTTTTTAAGTTTTCTTGTATAGAAGGTTATACTGGAAATTTTTTTCTAAGTTTTTTGATAAAGAAACATAAAATTAACGTTATCGGAAAACTTATGAGAAAATTTTCATGCAACTACCAGAAACCTTCCTCAAAAGTTTTCTAGTAGTGTTTCAATTTTATTTGTTTTCAAATTTTTTTTAAACTACCCAAAAACTTAAAAAAAGATTTCCGAAACATAAATGAACTACCGAAAATCTTTTTTCAAGTTTTCTGGAATAGATATGAACTACCGGAAAACTTGAATGAAGTTTTCCGGCTAAGTTTTCCAAAATTCATTCACTTTTTCCAGAAAATATTAAATGATGGAATGATGAAATTTTTTAAATTTTATGCGTTATACGAAGATAAAAACGTCATTTTTTTACATTTGTGGGGGAAAAAGTAAAATGTAGGGGGGTATTGGGTAAAATTTTCAAATCCTTAGTATTGATTTTTATTGGCATTGTCGTGAGAGCTTTCAAAACAATCTTTTTTTTTCTAGGAAAATTCAAAATAGTCTTATCTAATTGTATAACATTTTCTAAATATTATATTGGTATAACTTACTTATATAAATATATGTTTTATTTTATATATCAACATATTTATTTCTGACTACTTTTCAATCTTAATATCAGTTTAGATGTCTGCGTCTAAAAACTATATCAATTTTATGGGATGTAAATGCATGTTTTTAAAAATACAGTTTTTTAGTAGCATACAAAGAAAGAAGTAGTTTTCTCTTTCACCTCTTTATATTTTCAAAACCCTTTAAAATATATATTTGTATTAATAAATTTAGAATTTTTTATTGTCAAAATATATTTTTGAATTGATCCATCAAACATCGTTAAACGGTGAAAGAATGAACTCTCTCCTTTGTCACATGACACTTTTGGATAAGGCTGACTTGTGGGAAAGGTATTGGGCCAGAAGTCCGAACTGCAGCAACCCAAACCAAAAGAAGAAATCCGATTCAAATAATTTTGGTTTATTTATTTATTTATTTTTTTAATAAAAAAAAAACAGAGACAAATTGAAAACCATTTACTATGCCATCGACCATCTTCTAAAGATTAAAAATTTCTTTTCTCATGTCTTTCTAAAAAATCTCAAATTTTATTTGGATTAATTAATTTAAAAATATATTTTATACATTTAAATTGATCAATTTAGATTAACTAATTCAAACATATATTTTTATGATAACTCTTAATGATATTATTTTTTTGACTAAAGATTAACTAAAGATTAAGAAACACCTTAAAAATAACTCTTAATTTTAATGATATTATTTTTTTGACGAATACTCCTTAACAATACATTATTATAATTTTTTAACGGGTACTAAAATTTAAATAAATAGATATTCCAATTAAAAAGAAATAAATATTTTTTTAATTCAAAAGATAAAAAGTATTATAAACTGAAATAAACGAATTAAAATAAAACATATATTATATAAAAAATATTTGTGCGACAAAATTTAATAAAAATGAATTAACTTTCCTACATTGTTGGTTTACACCATCAACCATTTACGTGATTTTTGAAATAAAAAATTGATAAAAAAATAGTTACAGTTAAAGACTAAAAATTCTTAATGATTTGAAGGTTGTAATCAAATTCTAATAGAAAACAAAATGGATAGACATACACTAAGACATCTGTTTATTTATGAAAATAGTTTATCTTTTTTACTTTTTAAAATGTATATTTATTTTATTTTTATGAAAAACTCGTGTAGTGAATAATTGTTATAAAAATAAAATGAAATGTTGATTAATGGAAATGTATTTTTGAAAATAATGATTTTTTGTTGTTGATATTTTTATTATTTTAAAAAATGTAAGCAATTATTTAATTCAAGAGAATTCTTTATTTCTATGGTAGCAAATAAAATTAACATTTTTTTTTAAAATAAAAAAAATGCTTTCACAAACTAAAAATATATATAATATAATTTACCCACCTATGAAATATAAATATATATAATTTCCCTTTTGAATTATTTGTAGAGTTGTTTTTATAAAAATAGAAAGAAAAGAAAAATAAATAGAATGGGTTACCTTATCCAAGCGTGTTGTGATCCCAACGGCACATTACGATGAAAGGTTATCATCCACACTTCTCTTCATTTCGATTCACTTCACTGTCAACTAACAGCAACAATGGCTTCCACGTTTCATCTCTCAACCCCTTTCTCCCACCACCAAATCCACCCTCTTAAACTCAACCTCCATTTCACAAATCCCTCTCTCTTCCTCCTTCCCAAACGCAAACTCCACCACCCTAAAAAATTAACCGTAAACTCCATCGACATCTCTAACGAAGCAGAAGAAACTTCAGAAAAGCCCGATTCAGATAACCGTCGATTGGAAGAGAAATTCGCAGTTTTGAATACCGGAATCTACGAATGCCGTTCGTGTGGGTATAAATACGACGAAGGTGTTGGTGATCCTTCGTATCCAATTCCACCTGGTTTTCAATTCGAGAAACTTCCTGATGATTGGCGATGTCCAACGTGTGGTGCTGCACAGAGTTTCTTTGAAAGTAAAAGCGTTGAAATTGCTGGATTTGCTCAGAATCAACAATATGGGCTTGGTGGTAATTCTCTTACTTCTTCTCAGAAGACTGTGCTTATTTATGGTACTTTGTTGTTTTTCTTTGGGCTTTTTCTAAGTGGCTATTTCATACAATAGTTTTTACTAATTTATATTATTATTATTATTATTCATTTTCATTTTAATATCAACAATCGATTTGTGTTGGATTCGATGCGTATTAATTGATCATGTGTGTTGGAGTTTTTTTATTTGTAATGATTTTTTTAAGATAAGTTATATATCGGCCAATGCTTTGTTGGTCACATGTGTATGTAATGATGTAGCTAATATAATATACTACTACTCAATAGTAAGACCTAAGTATGAGGATTATCAATCATCTTACCAAGTATTATACAATCCATTTTCCTAAATTTAAAATATGTCTACGGAGGGAAACTATGCTAGATCAACTTTTTCTTGTTTAGGTAAATTATTGATTGTTGATTACGCTACACGTTTGTTCGACTGGTGGATAACTTCAAATTTTAAAAAAATATGCTACTCTTGATGAATTAATATGTTTAAAAAATTAATTAATTCTTGGATGTGGGGGATTGCTGGTGCAAGCTTAACTTTCACATGTAGTAAGGGACGGAGAAGAACAAGATTAGACGTTGTCTGGATAGTGAAAAGCTTGGGATCAATTCCTCAGTTCACATAAAAGACCAAAGACAAAGGTGATTATTGTAGTTTATATTTTTCAAAGATCTTGGATAAGATCCAATGCTATATTAGAATTTAAGCTGGACCTTATACAAATCCACAAAACTAATTTGTATGATAAGACTACCTACCACTTAGGTTATATTTCATCAAATCCAATTTTATACACGAAATATGTAATTTGTCTTTGAATCAGCGCAGTGCGAACAGAAATTGTTAATAATATTCCTTTTAATATAACTTTGGACATTCATCCTACTATGAAGATCAAACATTACATAACATTAAAATTAAAAAAGCAGAAAGAAAAAACAAAAATGAAAGACAACAATTGCCTTTTCACTTGTGTCTCCAAACTATTTCCAATTGTCAGTTCAATTCAGGCACCGTACAGGATAAAAAGTCCCCGAGCCCAGCATCTTTTTATAACACACTTGATTTACAATAATCTAATTGGTTTTCCTCCATTGGCCTCGACCAAGTATGAAAACCGCTAACATCTCATGGCTCTCGCACCATTTCAACTGGAATAAGCCTGGACCACATTCGAGAAGCCATGTGGCAGATAATGGCCGCACCTTCCCTGCAGATTGTCTTTGATGGCTTTTGATAAGCATTTGTATGCCTATTACATTACGGCGTCAAATATATGCCCCCTAAAACTCCAGTAACGAACTTGTATGAGCTCCAGTCTGGGGCTGAGAGAAGCAAGATCGCTCCAGTCAAATAAGACAAATAAAATCCACCACAATCACCATTGATTCCCCTGCTCTGGTATATCTTGGGACTGACGAGTTTTAACCTGGTACACCTTCTTTATGGATTTATCATAAGCTCCCCCCAATGCAGCTTCTTGATGCCTAGCATACATTCCATTCGTATCTGGAGCTTTACTAATCCAATTTGGAGGTGGTATAGGAGGACCAATATTCTGCACAAATTGGGGCTGTAGATTGGTTGTCTGCCCTGACTTTGGCTGCCTCATTAACATCATTGCAGGTGTCCTTTGTGAAGGTACTGCAGATGATCTAGGTCTCACACCTTCATCCATCGTCAAAGCATGAAATCCAGTTTTCATGTTGTGGAACTGTTCATGATATTGCGACCTATCTTGTATTCTAAAATTCTGTCTGTCATTTTGCACACCATTAGACGGCATTGGAAATCTAGGCCTATTCATTAGGCCCTGGGGACTGTAATGTTGTCCATAATAACTGCTTGATTCCTCACCATAATATTTTCCAGATCCAGAGGCTCCAGTTGGTCTGACCCTGTGCGTTGTATGATGGCCTGGAAGTTGGTCCGATAATCCATAGGATGAATTGTTGACCTGAAGGGAGTTTCTGACAAGACGGTGAGCTGCTTCTCCAAGTTGAGGGCCAGCTATTGCTCCAGGTACCTGTGGTCTGTCAGATGTATCACAGAGAAAAGTAAGAGCCCTTTCAAAGTATTCGACTTATCACTCATATTATAAAGACCAGATTTCGCACACCAAAATCTTCACGTGCTTAATTTGAAGGGCACTGAGAATGTAACAACCCCTACTTAACATGAAATTTTCTAGGATTTCCACAAGAATATTACTTGAACTATGGATGGTTTCCTTCTAAAAAGATGTCCACATATAGCAATACTACCTTATTGAACATTAAATTTAAGTAGGTCTGGAATGGTTGTAATATTGTTTTACAAATGGCAATAATACGAAAACAATGTTACACCAATCTAACAAACTCAGGAATGGATTCTCACCTTGGTCTGCCTTGCTGCCGCCTACTATTGTCTTCATGCCATAACACAGGAAGAGGTTTAATATCAAGGGCTCTTAATATCTGCAAATGTAACCAATTTCAAAGTATATGTGATCAATATCGTTGAACCAAAAGGAAATAGAAGAGAATTCGATTTTTCTTTGAAAATAATGTAACAGTAGTTGATAAAGCAAATTTACACATGGCAACCATCTGAGCCATGTTTTTGACACAAATCTTGTCATGAAGCCCCATCAACGGGATGAATTCATTAACATTTTATGTCAGATGCTAAGAGAAGTATACAGACCTTTTTGGGCATTACTACACCATCCGGAGGCTTTGGGATATGCCTATGACTACGAGGATTAAGATAAGTAATATTTCTGAAATTTAAAAACACTCAACATGAGTACATCAGAAGATTTTAAAAATATTAGGCAGGTGTGAAGGAGAAAACTTACAAAACTTGATTACACTCGATATCCTGCAACCCTCTGATTGGAGAGTATACAACGGTTCTGAACACATTTCTTTCAAATGACCACAAAAATCCATTCATACCATCGCTGCCAATAGAGAAAACATGACAAGCACGTGAGCCTATTAAAAAGCTAACCAGAATTTGATTAATTACCATTACCAACACATTCACTAACCTAGCACTGGGATCAATTGGCCAAACAGGTCTTTCTTGAAGAGGCAACTGACTAAAATTACGGTAATAGGATAAGACATGTGGAACCAACTTATGTGCACAGCTGACATAAAGCAAATCAAGCATCTTACTATTTCGATGCTGCTCCTCCTCCTGCACATAACAATTTGTAACAAAATTGAGCACGTAGGCACAACTACAAAGTGTTTGTCTCATAAAGTCATGGCTGTAGAACATGGCTGGCACTAGACAAAAAAAAACAATATTTGAAGCTACCGATTGGAAAGAATACGAAGAAAAAAAATCGATCTCAAACTCCCCAAAAAGAACATTCAATTGAGTACTCAGAAGTTGAGATAATTAGTGTAATCAAAGATGGCGATGACAGGATTAGTACTTATCAGGACCATTGTCTATTTAAAAGTTGATAATGCCAATCAGCAACTTCTGTTTTGATAAATCATAATCATCATATTCTTATCAGATTTATTCTTCGATGTAATTTGAAGGTCAACAGTTTTGGACCACAAATCTGAGTAAGTTCATTAATGTGGTGGATGAAAACTAAGCATAGTAAAAATTAAAAAACAACCCCTCCCAGAAAAAGTAATAATAATATCAACAACAACAACAATAATAATAATTTATCCAGACCGTTAATGTGCCTTCGAGCTTGCTTGTGGCAGTAAGCAACTTCTTCTCATCGATGAATGGCAGCTTGGCAACACCCTGAAAATACTCCAAACAATAGCCTTACTACCACGTCAATCTAAAGCATTTCATAAAATGTGTTAACGATGAAAAACCGCATGAGAACATGTGTACACAAGACAAAAAAATCTTATATTACCTGCCATGAATACCGTTTGCCATTCATATCAATCTCAAAATCTGTCAAAAAACAATCCATGTGATGCTAGAAAGTATACAAGATATAGCAGGATACATCAATAAAAGCCAAGTTATCTCACCAGAAGGATAAAATTGAAGAATAGGTGATGAAGGATCAATCATCAAATCCCGATATCTTTCGGGCAGTGCACTTGAACTGTATCAAGAAATTAACAACCATCAATATATGAAGCGTGATACGAAAGATCTGACGGTACGAGAAGTGAAGAACCTTGAAGAGGGTAGAGTCCCCATGAGCTGATCAAATGGTTTGAATGGTTCTCCCATAAAAAAAGTTATTTCCAGGTCTGCTAAATCTTTAAGATCAGAAGCAAAAGGAGCATAATGGAACGGATAATACCTGTTGAAGCAATAAATATTGAAAACTGTAAAATATGAGAAATTTTTGTGTATATAATGAGATCACACACCTTCTATTTATAATGATGTTACAATAATTACATTTAATTTCTAGAAAATTGTATTGACTAGGACTACTAACAATTAGCATAGGATGTTGCACAATCAAGGAATAATAAAAACATACATTGAATTTTAACACTCCTCCTCAAGCTAAAGCTTAATATGCTTTAAGCTTGTTACATCAAAACATTTTATAAAAAAAATTTGAAAAAGTTTGACAAGTGTTGGACTAGTTGAGAAGAGAAGGCACTATTAATGATTCATGTGTGGGAAAAGAGTTCCCACCGGATTGATTGTCAATGGAAATAAAATGCACCACTAATATGATTCATATGTGGGAATAGAGTCACCGCCAAATTGACCGTCAGTGGAAATAAAATGCAACACTAATATGATTCATATGTGGGAGAAGAGTCATCACCGAATTGATCGTCGGTGGGAATAAAAGGCACCACTAATATGATTCATATGTGAGAAAAGAGTCGCCACTGGATTGATTATCGGTGGAAATAAAAGTCAGAATATAAGGTGGAAGACGCTGAAAAATGGTGGCCGGAGAGAGCTGCACCCGCAGATTTGGTGGCGGCGCGTGGGGCCCACACACAGAGAAGGTGGAGGCGTGTGATTACTGTTGGCGAGGGGAAAAACATCGTCGTGCTCGCAGAGGATTGTGAGAGCGGGTCGCACTGGAAAAGGAGCAGCTGATGTTGGCACAGCTGCAACAGTGTAAAAAAGGACAGAACTGTGGAAAAACTATGAAAAACGGTGGTTATGGTGCTGCCGGTGGCAAATACTGCCGACGGCAGCGGTAGTAAAGCAAATATGAGAAATTTTTGTGTGTCTAATGAGATCAAACCCCTTCTATTTATAATAATGTTGCGATAATTACATCCAATGTCTAAGAAATTGTATTGACTAGGACTACTAACAATTAGCCTAGGGTGTTGCACAATCAAAGAATAATAAAAACATATATTGAAATTTAACAAAAACATTTGAATAATGAAGAGTGATAATTCAACTAAAATGAAGGGCACTCCGAGTTAATTAATTATGTCATCTGAAAGTAACTCAAACGCTAACCCCGATATTCCCCAGCCATCAAAGCATCCAGTGTATATTACATCTTATTACATTACATTCCATATAAAATCACGATTTGAAGTTCCCACTAGCAACCATCGTTTGGATAAAATATCAGATTTGAATGAAAATTAAAAGTTCCAAGTAGCAATGCATGGTTCAAGAGAATGCAAAGACGCAGGGAAAAAACTTGCAACTAAAGTAATTTAGTGCAATTATGAAAGGGATAATCAATCCATTGTTTTCTTGATTGTATTATCATCCTTCATATGAAGCATCTTAAAAATTTATATCATCTTACAACACAATGTGGAGAAGGAACACAAGGTGTAACTATGAAAGGAGGAAAAATTGATATGCAAAACAATTACATAACAGCTACATCATGCTAAAATTGTGTATTTACCAAATAAAAAATAAGTGTATGAAACACATCAATAAATTTTATTCTAAGACACCTATTGTCCTAGGATAGCAGTATCAAGCTACCAAATAATAGTATGTCAAACAAATATCAAGAATTCCAGACAAGTTAGTTTCCTAGTACTGTTAAAGGTCAAAGTAGTTGCAATTGATTCTCCCAGGGGCCAATAATGACGTTAACTTCAAGTTCTCTCAGAATGTATTTAGAAATACATTTTTCACCAAAACTAGTAACCAATCGTATATCATGCATGCAAATGAACAACTTGATAATCCAATAACAGTAAGCATTGGAGAGCAAATATAAACTATAACTGTTTAACTAATAAAAGCATAACTAACCACTGCCATGAGCAGACACCCTGATAGTAATACCGGCAAACCCAACAAAGGCCTTCTACATATTTCAAGACCTACCAGGAAAAATGTACAATCAGCTATCTTTTAATGTGATATACATGTAAATAATAAATTAAGGGAGTTGAGTACCATAGTCATCATCAAGAATGTAAAAAATATACAATCCAACAAATATCTATTAACGCATAAAATAATTTTTCAGCCAGTGCAGCAGTGCTTGGACCTTATTTACTCATGAGCATAACATACCAAGAAACCTCTGTAGTCAGTAGCAGCCGTCACGGCCACAATCGTGCCGGGGCGTTGCGGAGGCTTTGCACTATGCAAGACGGCGTCGTGTCACGTATTAGGGTTGCGGCCATCGCGGCCTTGATAGCGGTGGAATAGCGAAGATGAAGTGCGATCTTCTGGAAAAAACGCACAACAGTAATTGCAATACAGATTGTCTAAAATACCCTCCTTTTTTAATCTGTTTAGGGTATTTTAATACATTTTTTGTCTTTTTGCTGTTAATATTTTATTATAAAAAAATTATTATATAAAAGGCTGACCTCTTCTCTTGAGCACATGCTCTGTTTTCATGAGAACAGAGAATTTTTTTAAGAAGAGAACATAGATGACAAAACAAAAGGTTTACAAACTGAAACGGTGGTCTTCTTCAGTTCCTTTCTCCACCTCTCTTCTTCACCGTGCTCTTCTTTCTTCTTCAGTTCCTTTCTTCTCTGCACCATTCTTCTTCAACCACGTACACTAATTTTCAGTTTCATTCCTGTACTCTGTTTTTCCATTTCTGTTTCAGCCATTCCTCTTCCCCTCTGTTATGGTATAAATTGGTTCTAAAGTTACCTTAGACTTCGACGTAGCGGCCATACTACTACCCGCTATACCGCTTTGAGGGTCAGCCGCTATGCTATCTGCTACTGACTACATAGCAAGAAACTACATTCCCTCTCCTTGTGGAGCAAATTTTGAGCAATCCCTAGTACCTACTACTCTTAATAATGCCCAAAGTTTGACATTTTTTTAACAGAAATTAAAAAATCTAGCACCATACACGCCAAGTGTTCCAATTTGAACTGAAGGACTACATATTTTCCTCCTTGTGAAACACAGGCTGATAGAAAGTTCAAAATTTAAAACACGCTAACAGCATGGGTCCAATATTTCGGTAAAGAAAATGGAATAATTTACATACTTGTCTAAAACATGTTTCAGAAAATATCATCACTGAAGATTCGGGACTTCAATAAATTTGTCAATGAATTGTAGTATAAATAATTATTTCCATTTTAAATCATGAATGTTTTAAGGAAATTCATAGTGTGAGTGTGGGTTAAAGAACAGTAAACAATTCCAAGAATACTGACAGAACTTACTGTATCTTTTTTAATTCTGTCAATCTCCTCTGGATCAGTTGCACCAAACTTTTCAGCATAATACCTTTCCGTGTATCCAGGCTCTCCTAACTTAACCTGAAATGATAAACACCTCACAGTTTATTAAAAAAAATCTCATGACTTATAGATTTCTTAACCATTAGATTTTATGCGATCTAACATTAGCCATGCTTCACTGCTTAGTGTGTTCAGATTTCATATGAACTGCACCCTAAAAAAAGCAAATCTATCTAATCAAGGATCCTTAATATACTTCTAGCTGGTAAAAGGAAAATTCAATTCCAAAAAAGCAAACTTCAGTGGGAAAGAAAGAGTTACCATCATTTTGTTCTAAAAGAGCCACCCAAAAAGACAAACTCTAATTAGTAGAAGTAACAGAGTGACAATTATTTTAGAGGAGCTACAAACAAGGCATACATTTAGTATCATGCATCCAAACAGTTAATTTAGAGAATAGTTAAAATAAAAGCAATGAGGCAAACTATGAAGAAATTCAACCTTAGTGACCTTACATTCCAATGTTGCCAAAATTGTATATTTTAGGGGATTGAACAGGGAAGGTAGAAAGTAGAAACATAAAAACGTATAATTCTAAAAGTCAAAGTGTGAATTAGGCAATCACAGTTCTAGGGGAAAACAATGTTATTAGTACACAGCACAACTCCCAAACAAGCTACATTGCTACCCTTGGTGTATGTTGGGAAGCAAATAGAATAGCTTGGCCTGAGGCTCTAGAAAATTAACTGTGGCAGAGTTCCCAAGCATGCGTTCAAAAATTCAGTAAAAAAAAAAAGTCAAGCCAATTGGTTAAATTCAGACAATGAATATTATCACCAAACCTTATCTACAGCTGAGGCCCGTGGCTCTTCAGGCATTTCTCCTCTTGCCCTAGCTTTCATCCCTTCATTAAATTCTTGAGCCTAAAATACAACCAAATCCAAGTATCATACATTTGCAAGTAAACTTTAAACCATAGTAAAGATATATAAGGTTTGGCATATCATTTCATGAAATTGACAAGATGGCCTTGATGTACAATGAAACCAGGATAATAAAACAGCAAACTAGAATTTTACTGGATTAAGAACTTCATTTGTTCTTAGCATGCTCCATCCAGACAAAATTTTGACTAACCACCGAGCTGTACTACAGTCATTTCATCCATTCGTCATACATTTGATGGATAAAGTATGATAAAACCAGATCAAGTTCATGCTACAGCTAGAGTTCACACCTCTTTTACGACTATTTAATATGTCAAGCAGCCAAAGCCTATTTAACACCTCCTTATATACTCATTGCAACTTCAAATGTTTTGAAGCAGTATAATTAAGGAAGGCTCCAATTCTTCTTACAAAATAAATTTCAAAACAACTTAAATAGGTGGCAATAATCAAGACTGAGGAAAAATTATGTTCAACAATTATAATTGATCAAAATATACAGAATCAAAATGTAATAGAACAGATTGAAGATTTTCCCAGATCAAAATAGACAGAAGAACTTTGTTACAAGGCATCAAGCATGCTATCCCAACTCAAAATACAGAACATGAAAATATCACAACTCTAACAGCTAACAAGTTTGATTGGTGCAAAACTTCCAAGGGTTCAGAAGTTTAAGGATTCATAATAATTAACCCTTCCAACCAGCAAGACAGTCAATACACAGAAAGTCAGAAATCACAGTACCTGCTGAATCCGAGCTCGTTTCTGAAATATTTGATCTTCATGAACAGCAACGCACTGAATGAAACTCTCCACTCTCTCTAAGAAAACCTGGGAGGTTTATTGATATTCACATTGCAATGCTCATTGAAAAAAGTAGAAACTCCACATGAATGACTTAAAGACACAATTCAAAGCACAACAAAAACAATTGAAGGATTGCTGGAAAAGAATCTATTACATTAAAGAACAAATCACTGCCTTACAGTAAAACAAATGCATAACGAACACAATTTCAGAGAAAAGGAATTTACCTCACCGGCGTCAGTAAGATAACCACCCATGGCGGTGAACTCCTTTCTATAGATATGCATCAATAAATTCACAGCCCCCTGAGAAAATAAAAAGCTTATCAAAGAGTACATCGACCATCAGGAAGAAAGCAAAATATCAGGGTAAAATGGGCATAACTTAAGTATGTTAAGGTCCCACATCTAAAGAGTAAAGATCAATACATCAGATGGAATAGGCATTCTTTCTATTTCAAGCTACAGCTCAGTTTAACATGGCACCTATCAGATGCTTACCTCACGTATCTCTAATGTTGGCATATGCGGAAGAAAGTCATTGCCAACAAAGAAGCATAGGAATACAAAATCATCTACTATGCGCTCAAAGTCAATCTCAAACGGAGGGTCGGGAATCATCAATTCATATTGCAAATATTCACGTAGCACCCAAATGTGAAGAAACTGTGAATAGAAATAATTAGTAGTGAAAAATCAACAGAAAAGAAAAGTAAAGATTCAAATTGACATTCAAGATTCCAATCCTCTAACCTGATATTTCTTCTTGTGAATTGGGGTATTATCAACAGGATTCCAGTCCTCAGCTTTATCACCTGGCTTACCGCGACACTCAGCTGCAAGATGACCAACTTGGCCACAAATATAACATTTCTCCTGTTGTCCAGGAAAAGTAATTACCTGTTCATTGAGATAATTAATCACCAAGGCAATCCATTAAGGCCAATTGAGTTAAAATCTGCACGATAATTCGTAGACTAGAAACTAACCTCCCTCAATATTGAAAAATGAATCTCGTGTGTAGCTAAGGACAACATTATCAAATCAGCATCCTGATTTATAGATCACATCACTCAGTCAAAATCAATGAATGGATAAATATACCAAGACCAGATAAGGCAAAATTTCCGAATTTGAACAAAAACTCACTAATCCATACAAACAATGCCGAGTATTTGGATTGAAACCAGGAAGGTTACGTTGTAATCGAATATATTCCATTATTTTATGTTCTCCCTCGCCAGGAACATTTGAATCAGAAAGCATGACCTTCAAATAATCACCACAAGCAGGCCCATTAATAAATAAACAAATACGCAGAGACAAACTATCTTAAAATGTATGTATGTAATACGGGAAAATAATGTATCAGGATTACCCTGCAAGGAAGGAATACCCAATCTTGCTGGGATCAAAGGGGCAAAGAATAAATAGGATAAGGTCAAGTGCACCTTTGTATTCCGCCAGCCAGGATTGTAATTCAATCTATTTTGTATGTAATATTGAAGGGCCACCGACAGCACTGCCATAAACGGAGTGCCAGGAGTAATGACGTTTGAGTCATGAGTCTCAGGTTTCTCTTTAGAAGTCAAAAGTTCTATCTGATCGGCAAATTCTTTCCTAAGCCTTTCCTCTTCAGCTTCCTACAACACCAGACCACATAGTAACTCAAAACTTTGTCACAAAAATAGTAAGAGACCATTGTAAACAAAGGCACATTCATTTCCTTACAGCCTCAGCTGCATCTTTTGCAGCTCGAAAACGTCGAGATCGTTGCTGGTTCATTTTGGCTCTTGGTGCAACACCATCTGAAAGGGCAAGAAAGACAAATATAGAAAAAAAATTATTGGAACGAGAATGCAGTTCAAAGTTAAATAAGTCGTGCAATCTTCACATTACAGAAGACAGACAGAAAGATTGCAGCCTTTGAGAAATTGGATATATGTTAATTTTCCATATTGGCTTTTCTGTTTTTAAAAACACTTTTATCTGAGTATTCACTTGAAAATATTAGCAGTAACTTGGAATGGTCAAACCACTTAGGAATGTATGTGCTAAGTAACAGATAATTAAAAAGAAATTGAAGGTTTAATGGAAAGCAAGTAGTTGAATGTTTATAAACTTCTTTATTGACTCCTTCATTGTCATTTCAAGGTTTTTGACATTAAGGTATCAAATATCTGGATTTATAACTTAAAGGAGCTGACAAGGAAGACCAGGTAAACTTTGACATGTCTATGGTGAGTAATGTTAGTGCATTACAGAAATACAAAAAAACAATAAAATGCAACATACCGATTGCTAGATAAAGAAGCTTCCTTGGGCGAACCAAGGAAAAGAGATGGTCAATGTAATCAAAGATGGATCTAAATACATCATCATAGGTAGCAGGTGCTGGCTGCATTTGAAAAATTTAATCAGTGGGCAGTTTGCATAATTTAAACAAAGTTTACATAAATTACATTGTATCGGACACAAAATCAATAAACTTATGATCCCAAATTTTCCTAGTGTAGTCGTCTGCTTTATAGTCCATGAGATTCCACTCTACTCGCGCGATCATTTAAGGCATCAAATCGTATCTTCAATGAACACTAGGTAAACAAAAAGTTAACAAAGCATCTTATTATATGTTTGGAACGCGGTGCACATCTCTCGTTCTCACATCCTGAAGCTTTCTTACTGTGAAAATAGTGAAACTACAATATGTAGCTTTTAAGTTGGAGACGTTCATTATTTTCCCACTGTAAAAGCAAACAGCCTCTAAAAGCAGCGACAAGTTTTGAACAATCAATTCAGGGGCACATTCCTATGTTTGGTTCCAGGTTTGTATCTCCCAAAATCAAGTTTGGGTTAGTCAAACGTGATTAGACCTTTGTTTGGTTTCCAGTTTTCGAATTGATTCTAGACCTAAAATCAATTATCCCTAAAAACTGATATTTCTATTGCCTGTTCCGAACCACGTCCAAAAGGCTCTCCAACGCACGTTCACATAGAAACATGATAATATAGCTTCAAAATATTCATGTTGACGGTGTATTGAGACGCCAAAATTTTGCACCGAACACAAATCCAAACAACCTCCTAGCTTTTGCGGTCAGAATCAATTCTCAAATTTATCGACATACATAATATAAAGACAAAAGCAATTATGATTCAAACTATCCAAAATAAATCAATAAAAATCACTTTACTTTCGTGAATGTACCGGAGTATAAACCACTACACATTCAAGTTACTTTCGACCAAAATCAATATGATAAAATCAATTAAGTCAAAATTAAATTTTGTCACTGGAGAACAGAGCACAACCAAAACAACATAAATTTACGCATGGAGCATTAGTTCACTATACATGACGACCTTAACAAGTAAATCTAATAATGAAAACTCATACCAAGACCTTAAATGAGGAATTTGAAAATAAATGTCAAGAATTTCACTACGACAATTTGTTGCACTCTTTTGCTATAGATATTGACTTTCTTAAACCAGAACAAACAACATAACAATTGAATGAAAGTAAAGTGAGGAGAAGAAGATAGGGTAGGTACCTTGCCGTCAGGGTGAAAACAAGGGTGAATTATGCCGTTCATGTCCAAGTACAAGTTGTCAAACTCTATGCCATTGGGATTAGGTTTAGAAACATCGACGGGAAACGGAACACCGCCTGCGGCAACGGTGGGTGATTCCTCCACGACATCGACAATAGATCGGGGGTACCGATCCGCGAGCCACCTGTAAAACGCTGGCACTCCCATTTTCCCGGCTCGGTTCGGTCCGGTTCATAAACGACCGGAGAGAGCGAGAGAGAGAGAGAGAGAGAGAGAGAGAAATATAATTATAGAAGAGACGAAGATCTCAGAATGTACGAGCGGATGCGGTGGCCGACTAATACTTTAATGATGACGATGATACTAAAATGCCCTCTTAAAGTTATCCCGTACCAAACTTCTACTTGGATTTTTTTTTTTTTCAATAAGTTTGGATTTTCATTTTTCTAATTATTGATTGTTTCTGATTTATATATACGGTTAACCAAACAAAATCATCATATCTCAACGTCAATAAAAATCCATCTTAAAATTATTTAATTTTAAATTTTTTATGAAATATTTAGTTTTAATTATAATTAATTTTAAAATTATATATTTATTTTATATCTCCCTAATAGTTTTTATTTTATTTTTAGTGTTTATTTTTATTAGAGTCTCAACTTTTAAAATTAAAATAGAGTATCTAAAATGTTTGTGACTATTTTGAGTAAAATGAAAGAGAGATAGATGTAATTTATTTGAAAAAATATTTGATGAGACGTAAGATTATCCCTCTTTTAAATTAAAACATCATTATGTATTACATATTATGTTTCTACTTAGTTTTGAAATTTTAATTTTTTTAAGAAATATCTTTAGAATCTATTTGGTGTTGATAGATACTTTATATAATAATAGAAAGAAAAATAAGAATATGGTATCCGTTATCCAACACACAATTTTCTCCCCTTCCTCATCCTCCGCCGTGAGATCCTCAAACTGGTGGTTTGGAAGCGAAAACTTGAACTGATAAGTCCAGGTATCCTAACTCTTCAAGAAAAATAGAGGTATACAAAAACAAATTCCAATTTACTCGTGATTTTCTCATTGAAGGGCATCACAGCCTTTGTTACCAGGTCTTGTATGGTAACAAGACAAAATTCATAATATTTAAATGCATGTATAAATGAGACATTTTTTCTAATAAATTGATTTTTTTTTTGTTAATGTTGTTAAAAAAATATTTCTTTTATGTGCGTACCTAAAAATTATGCATTTGATCTTATATAAGATTAGCTAATGTTTTTCTAGTATTTGTTGGTTATAAATTTATTAATATTATATCAATTAATTTTTAAAGTCTTGTTATTGTTTAGATATATAATTAGCTTAAAAAAAATTAGATATAATTAGTTAGTTGACAATTTGTTATTAGTTAGTTGTTATTTTTTCAATGATAAATGTTAGTAAATTAATAGTTAAGATAGTTTTTCTAATTTTGAATTTGAAATTTCTTTTTTATAACTTATTTAATTCTCTTTAACTCGTGAATCAAACTACATATGTATAACTAATTATTCACTTAATCTCTATATAAATGATGTAATATATAATTAACTAAAAATATATTTTTGATTATTACTACCATTTATTTTACTTTTCTACACCTTCCTCTTATCCATGGCTTTCATCATAATAGTAATATGGTATTAGAAAAATCTTGCTTCAAGTGAAAAATACATAAATTTTTATTTTTATTTTTATAAAAAGAAACGCATTCACTTATATATTTAACTTGTTAAATGATATATTTACTTCTTGATTTTAGTTGTCACTATTTATAAATAAATAAATAATCAATTTTTATCTCTTTTTAATATAAAACTTTAGTTTTTATTGAAATCTATCGTGATTCGAACGAGCATTGTTTTTATAAAAATTGAAAGAGTTATTGAAAAAATACTATAATAGAAAAAAAATCGTATAGTATTTTGAAAGCTCTTCAATGGGTGTGTGAATTTAAGTGATGTCCTTTTTTAAAGTTGATTACAAGGTGATGTTATTATTAAGAAGGGCATTGATCTTATTTTTAGAATATGTTTATTAGGAGAATAATTACATTTTTTTTACTAGAGTCTTCTATATATTACCGATTGTTTAATGAATAAAATATTTTCAACCTCTATTTTATTTATTTATTTTTTAAAAAAATCATTAAACATATCTCTTTAGTTTTGACTATTAAGAAGTGAGATAGTTAATTTGTGAAATTAAAATCAAAATATTTAGTAGAAATCAAATTCAAATCACATTGTTGGAGATCAAAGTGCATATCTAATTTAGGGGCTATAATCTGAGTACTTGTCTAGTTGCCCTTTCTCATGTAACAAAAAAAATTGCATATCTAATTTAACAACATTTTGATATAATTGATTTAAAATAAAACATTTTGATACAAATTTTATTTTTATTTACTTATTTATGAACTAGCCAATGACAAAATCACCATAAAAATATCGTATTTCATTTTTTTTTTTTAAAATCATCTCATAAAATAAATAATCAGAAAGTTACATTATCAACTGTTTTATTTTCTTGACAAAAAAATTTCAACTCGTTAACCTTGTAGCGTAAACATATTTAAACAAAGTTTCGTACTTTTTTCTCTTCGTGTTCCTCTTTTCTTCTTCTCTACTCTACCACTGCATCCAAACTGATACTCATTGCGATGGACTCTGTATCTGAATCACAGAGAACTCTGTATGTATTATCTCTCTTCTTCCATCTTCCTTCATTTATATTCTTTCGGTTTGAGTTTAGGGTTTCTACGGCGAGTAATTTGATTTTACTCTTAAACGTTTACATCGTTGCTCGTTTTCTGTGCCCTAATTTTTGATTTCACATTCTCAGGTACCCATACGTAACTGGATCCTCCGTTGTTGCTATCAAATACAAAGATGGGATTCTTATGGCTGCTGACATGGGAGGTTCGATGCTAAATATCATTAATTCATATTAACACAATCGTTTTCTATTTGTTTTCATTACCTTTTTTGAATTGCAATTTGTTTTTTTCTCTCTCTTATTTCAGTAGAAAATATGTGTGTACCTTTTTATTGTTCACTCTTTTTACTTTGTTTCTGTTAGTTTGTATTACCTTTCATACTATTGTGGTTAGATTTTGCTTCTTTCAATTTCAAACTTATTATTTAATTGGGATTTTATCTTCATGCCAAAGTGCTATAAATCAAATTCGCATCAAAATTTGTTTTTGAGTGATTTATTTTATTTTTTTAAGAAAAAATATTGTGGACGAATAAATTTTGTTTCGTCACAAAGGCCAGTTTTAGTGCTTTTCTTCTGATTTGTAAATGTGTCATCTCTGCAAATTTCATTGTAGTGTGTAAGTATTTGCCTTGTTCTTGATGTAATATCAGTGATGATTGATGGATAGGATGAATTAATGATAGGTTCATATGGATCTACACTGCGGTACAAGAGTGTCGAGCGTTTGAAGCCTATTGGAAAGCACTCCCTTCTTGGTGCTAGTGGAGAAATAAGCGACTTTCAGGAGATTATGCGCTACCTTGATGAGCTTATGTGAGTAAATTTCAAAATAAAATAATAAATGTCACTAAATATGCACTGCTTATTTCAAATAAGTGAAGCACAGAAGGGTGTGATTAGTTAAATGGTCTGTATCAACTTCATTTGACTTGTTTGGCTGATTTATCTACTGCATTCCAACTCTGTAAAAGACTCCATCTGCGTATTTTACCCTTGACTTTAATATTACAATTTCAACATTCCTGTATAACTGTTGCTTTTGACTGTTGCAGCCTTTATGACAACATGTGGGATGATGGGAATTCTTTGGGGCCTAAGGAGGTGCACAACTATTTAACTCGTGTGATGTATAATAGGCGCAACAAGTTCAATCCATTGTGGAACTCACTTGTTCTTGGCGGTGTTAAAAAGGGGCAGAAGTACCTTGGGATGGTATGCCTTACTTTGTCTTGTCAACTGTCATTCATTCTAACAGTTGAGCGTGTGGTTTTTATTTGTTGTATTTGTGCATCGTATCCAGGTTAACATGATTGGTATTAATTTTGAAGACAACCATGTAGCAACTGGGCTTGGAAATCATCTTGCTAGGCCAATTCTACGTGATGAGTGGAATGAAAACTTGACATTTGAAGAAGGGGTCAGGTTACTCGAGAAATGCATGCGTGTGCTTTTGTACCGTGATAGGTCTGCTGTCAACAAGATTCAGGTTTTGTCCCGCCTCCTTTTCTTGCTGCACTGCTCTATTCTGCTCTCTTCCTCCCCCTTCCCCCTTAACAACTTATCAAAATACACCAATTTAACATCAAAGTAGGTTAACACATAATTATAGTGAAATTGTATCTGTTCCATATTTTTATAGCTGCTAATGGTTCACCTTTGCTCATCTAGCATGCCCATAAGCCAAGGGCCAGCTGCAGCACTTAGGAGAATATTCTCAAATCTCAAGGTTCCATATTTCACGTTTTTAAGACCACACTCAAATATTAATTATTTTGGATCATGAATGGAATTTGACAGGGAGCTATTTGAAATTGAATGGTTTTTTTTATCTGTAGTTGTCTTATTTTTTTCTGCATTCGTGTCATTGTTTAGAAAGCCGCATAATTTTTTTGGTTAGATGTTTTAACAATCACATTTAATACCTTGAGAAGTATGTGGTTCAGTGAAAGCATTTGTATGGAACTTCAGTCGATAGGCATTTTTGCTGCTATGTGCTACTGCTAACTCACATAACTGTGTCTCTAATATTTAGCCGAAAGGATAGACTAGCTAATAGATTTCTAGACTGCAGATATGTGTACTTAAATTACAAGAAATAACTTGTTAATCTAGAATAATGAGGATGTTCTTACCTTCCTTCCATTGTTAGAGTAATTAATTTTGGCTGGCTCAGATTAACATAGCTTAGCATGTTGACATAGAATCTGAGAATGAAGGCTTTACCTGTGTAACTAGTAAGTAGTAGTGGGATACTAAATTAGATGTATTACAGTATTTAATGTTGGACATCAATACACTTAAATAATGTTACTTTTTCTGTGTGTGCTTATGCCTCATCTTGGTCACAACATACGCGTAAAAGTTTCAATTTCTCTTACTCTGCCCATTCTGTAGAGTATTGTGGGTCATCATGACAGTCAGTTGTTGTGCTTATACATTCTGATTCTGATTGTCATACTGTTAGGGTTTTTGTTTGTTTGTATTTGCAGAAATATGAGATATATTAGATGTGGAGAAGTCTCTTCTAAACTTTTATTTATCGCTCTATATATAGAGCTCAATTGTAAAACAAAAGCATAGCCTAAATCATATCCTTAAAATAACGAAAAAATTTTAAACAGAATCTCAAATATAAATTATATCTTAAATATAAATCTAAATTTTTAATCTCGTATGGCATTGTAATATTGAACTTGCAGATATCTAAAATTACTGAAGAAGGTGCTACTGTTTTCCCACCATTCTCTTTGAAAACATACTGGGAGTTCTCCGCCTTCAAGAATCCAACAGTTGGCGCTGAAGGTTCATGGTAGCTTGCTCGTTGTGAAATGAAACAGATCTTTAAATGGAACCCAACAGAACTCTTCACTGTGTTGAATGAATATGAAATGGGTCGGACTTTTGAAGTTAAATGAGACTTTATTTGGTGTTTATAATTTTCTTAAATTCTTAATGGTTGTTTGACTTGATCTCCTTATCAACACAATTTCTATTTCAATTTTCAGAATTTCTGTCAGTGACATATGTGTCATACATCATGGCCACTTTCCCTTTCTCTTTCATGTTTGAAATGTGAGCTTTGGTTACTAAGCCAGGTGCGGAACCAGAATTTTGGCATCGTATCACGACAAACACTTAAAATTAAATCAGGAAGCGATGCTATTAATTATATTTAAAACACAAAGTAACAAAAAAAAAATATATTTAATTAAAATACTAAGTATTGTTAAAATTAAAATGCTAGACAGTACGAGAAGTTTCTTGATTTGGGTTGGATGTAGACCCATCTGATCCATTTCAAGTTAAAATACAACACATTCAAAAACCAGGGTATAGCAGAATAGCAAAAGGGACCTGAGGTAAACGACCATCGGAACTCACTTGGACCTTCTTCCAAAGCCATGCATTGGCAATCATGATTCTCAAATCACAATTTTAGTCACATGATGGTAACAAATGTCGTCCTTCATCAGAGATATGTGTTTGAAATCAGTCGATGATCCACATATCTTGAATTATAAAGCTTATATCTCTAACATACTTATTTTAGAAACTCCAGAGGACATTGTATAAAGGGACACCTACATATGTTAAAAAACATTTTAACCCTAAAATTTCTCACTCTTAAACACAAACGTACTTGATATTTGGAGTGTATATACATAGCCACATACACCCTCTGCCGGGTAGCTATCACTCATCACTGTCTTGTTCCCATCTTTCCAGCCTCTGGGTCTACGTACAATCTGAATCATGGCTCCAAAGAAGGTTACATAACCAAGGATGGTGACAAACGCGATGATTGAACCGTCCCAATCACCACTGAGGGATGGAGCCACTACTTCCCAGAACGATGAACTTCAAGAGGTCCAACTCCAACTGGCTCCACCATTCAACATTAACCAAGAAGGTATTGAGATCTTTCCTATAAATTTTCAAAATGGCAATTTAGTCCCTAATTTTAGAAATTTGCATATTGGTCACTAAATTTCGCAAATTAGTCATTATTTTCATATTTTAAAAGTGATTCCTCAATTTTTTGAAATTTGATGAAAATAGCCCAACAAAGTTTAAGAATAAATAACATTTTACTGTATCAAAAAACAAAGAAATGAAATAAATTCAATTAAAATATTTGAAATCTTTAGAATTTTAATTTTTAAAAATCTTTAGTTACCTCGTCAAAACACACTTTTTGAACTTCCATAAACTTCAATCGTAGATTTTTCCAATAATAAAAGGTCGTTTGCTTGAGATATGCACAAACCAAATCAGTTTATTTTTCTTGAAATGTGGGAAAACCAAACCAAAACCTTAAACTTAATAAGTTAGGTGCACATGGAGGCAAATCAAGTTAATCAAGGTTCAGGACCATCATGGTATGATAGGGTTAAAAGGCATTAAATGTAGTATACATGTGGTCCAAAATCTAATGGTTTTGATGAATAAGTTTTGAGGTTGATGCAAGTATAAAGTAGACTGTACAATTGAAATGAAGTAATTAATATTGTATTAATTTTTTTATTTATAAATTTTGGGATTTTTTTAATAAATGAATAATTTATTGTGGGACATAGAGACAAAAATAAATATTCATTTTATAATGAATTATAAACAAAAATCGACCAAATTAAATGTATTAAAAAATATTATTGATCACATTTAATTTATGCAATCTCAATATAAAATTAAGTCTATTGTTTAAATTGCCCTCAATGACTAGTAAATTTAGTCATTAAAATACAAAAGTTTATACTAAATGATTGGTCATTTTGAAATATTATCGTTAAATAAGAGATAAGTTATTGATTCTTGTTTATATTTTATTTCAAAAAATATAATTTAATTTTGCTTATATATAATATTTTGAATGGAGTATAATTTATTAGGGGAGTATCTAGAACAATTTTTGTTGGACTATTGATTTGATCCAATTAATTACAATTTTAATAGAATCGGTTAATTCAATTTTTACGTACTTATGATTAAATATTTATATTATATTCAATAACATATTATCATTAGTTTAATTATTTAATTAATCAACTATTATTCACATATATTATGGTAATTTGTTATTAAGTACTAATTATATGATGAATTATTGTGTTGGATTTTGTTTTTAATAGATCATGATAAGTTCAATTATTTTGTAAGTCTAATGAGATGTCATCTTCACCTCTCATCTATGTTTTTTCAATGTCCTCTTTTAAATTTTAAAAATACTCCATTTTTTATCATCTTTTAGATAAATATACCATGACTTGTATCTATAAGTATCCGGTTAAATTCTATCAATTGGTACATATTATAACAATGCTGAAAATTATATGAATCCTGATACATGGGTTTAACCTAGATCCAAATACCAGAATTCTTCTAGGATGAAATTTTTCGTGAAGACAATGTTGTATATGCTTCCTTCCTTTTATTTTTACACTGTTATTGTTTTTTTTTAGATAAATATATTTTCAGTCCTTCTAAATATATAATTTTTAGTTTTAGTCCTTTAAAATATTCTTTCGATTTTTTATTTTTTTAAATTTTCGACTACTAATTTTAACTTGTGTTTTTTTACAAAAAATCATGTGGTATATATTAATTGATTTTTTTATGACATGTAATTGTTAACACATTAAAATATCATTAACTTAATAATTTATCTATTTAATTTAGTTATAAATGAATTATTAAAGATTAAACTAATGATATTATTAAAGATATGTCATAAAAAAAATCATTTGAAACATGCTACGTGATTTTATTTTATTTTTGTAAAAAAAATAAGAACTAAAATTAGTAACATAAAATTTAAAAGGATAAAAGATTGAAGAAATATTTTAGAGACACTAAAAATAAAAATTAATATATTTAGAAAGACTAAAAATATATTTAATTTTTGTTGTTTTTAAACTATATCAACACCCATGTTTCAAGCAAGTTTTCCTAAATTATTTTGAGGGTTTATATTTCTCATCCTTTAATCTTAAGAGTTTAATTTGCATTGACCTAAAATATTTTACTACATCAAAACCGCTCATGATGGGTTAATATACAAATCAAATATTTTTAGTGTATATAAATTAAGAGTGATGTTATTTAATACAAAATAATTTTTTAAAGAAACACAACAATGTTGAATTGTTAATTTATTAGAGATCGATCAAAAAATCATTTTAATACTTAATGAAAAACTACGGGAGCGTGGGTGAAAAAAGTGTTTCTATAAATTCATATATTTTCGTTACTCGTACTTTCTTACCATTCATCATTACTCATAAATTAAATCTTAACCGTAGTATATTAAAAGTAATACATTGTTGTTGCCGTATCGAAAATTTTACAAAAACAAATTTTTTATTTAACTCGGGGGAACGTGAATTGTAACCTACGAACAAATAATGATTTTGAAAATTTGTTTTAAGGGTTATAAACACGGAAGTTGATGGTGGATCAATTTGGTGACATTCTGCAACCTCCATTCTCTTGAAAACCCTAAGGTGGTGGTTATGGGGGCAATCACTCTACTTCCCTGCAATTGGAGTTCCAACACATTTATTTATGCAGTTAGACATTGACAATCATTCGATTAATATCGAATACTTCTGATTTAAGATCGATATTTTAAATTATAAAATAAAAATTATAGTTTGTAATTTTTTAAATCGTGAGATCAAGGGAAGAAGAGGGAGATCTTGTGATTTTCTACTATTGATCTAGTGTAGTCCATCATAGACAATTTTAAGACTAGTCCTTATTAAATGTCACTCTTACAAGATAAGGTGAATCTTTATTTTAAATTTTAAATTTTCCATTTTTTCATTTTTAGTGGCCATGATAGACTCCAATTGTACGTATGATCTTCAAGCTCTCCATTTATAAATAAACCCAAAACACAATACATTTTATAAGTCTATTTGATTTTTCTTGATAGCATGACTTCATCACCATTGATATTCACAGTGCGAAGGTGTCAATCAGAGTTGGTAACTCCAATTGCACCAACTCCTCGTGAAATTAAACTGTTATCTAACATAGATGATCAAGAAGGACTTCGTTTCCATATTCCTTTTATATTTTTCTATCGTTACGAACCATCAATTACAGAGAAAGACCCTGTTAAGGTTCTTAGACATGCACTCTCACAAACACTTGTGTATTACTATCCATTTGCGGGAAGAATTAAGGAGGGAGATAATCGCAAGTTGATGGTGGATTGCAATGGAGAGGGTGTCATGTTCATTGAAGCTGAAGCTGATGTAACACTTGATCAATTTGGTGACACTCTGCAACCTCCATTCCCTTGTTTCCAACAACTTTTATATGATGTTCCAAAAACAGAACAAATTATTGACTGTCCCATTCTACATATACAGGTCCAATTATATAAAGTTTTTCCTACTTGGAATTAATTTTACATGCATCGTTTTTAACTTAATCATTCAAATTGTGACTCAGATAATTTGGTATGTGCCCAAATTCAAAAGTTATATATGAGATCGATTAGATTAGTTATCCAAAATACTAGACATAGAGATAGGCATGGTAACATAATCCAACCATGTGGATAACTATCTTAACTTGTACCAATTTGGTTAGGAAAAATCATTTTGATTAAGAATGGGGCAAAGATGGGTTCAATAAAGTTGAGGGCAGGGGTGGAGATGTTGAACTCCTCTCATCTAGAGCTGTCAAAACGTACTACCTGACTCATGTAGGGCCGGCCCTAATGGATTGCAGATTTCTTCGGATCGAGTCAAAAAGCTTTATTTTATTTAATATAGGTCGATAAAATATTACTCGAGTCCGGCCCTAGACAGGTAACTCTCACAATTTTTATAATTTTTTTTTTGACTCATTATATTGTTAATTTGTTTGCGACTCTTTTAATTTGATTTTTTTATGTCCATTTAAACAAAAATTATGGTATACTACTTATGCATTAAGTATTTAAACAAAGATAATATTCTATTATAAAAGATTATATATATATATATATATATATATATAACCAACTAAGTGAGCTGGATATCTTTTGGACCTTTTTTTTTTATGTGGGGCAATTTTACTATTTTTATTTTTTTTAAATTAGTTATTTGAGTAGCGGGCTATCCGGTACCCATACGGGCTAACCCGAATAGGTAAAAGTTTATTCGAACCAGACTAAAAAGCTCCGAAAAAATACGTACTGAAATTATTAGATTCAAACATGTATTTTAGCGGACTGGACCATTCGGGCTAACCTATTTTGATAGCTCTACTCTCATCCCTAAATCCTCAATAAAAAATTAAATATTTCATTTATTTATTATATATATTAAATTTTAATCAATTTTTCATTAAAAAATATTGGTATTTTTTGTAGTTCAGTAGTTGTGATTTTATCATATGGAGTAAGGAAATTTATAAATAAACACTTTTTGTAGAGAGATGAGGGAAGGGAGACCCTACCCATACCCGTTGTCATGCCTTGATGGGGTAGGTACAAAAATTAGAGCATGAAATAGTAATTATTTCCCTTTAGACTATTTTTATAAGAAAAAATTATATATATTAGAAATAGTGAGATATTGTAGTGAAAAAGATTTTTGCTTACAAGTTTATTGCTTTAACTTGAGGAACAATGGTTGAAATTGAGTGGAGGACTATAAGTTGCAGTGCTTTTTTAAATAACCACTTGAACATTGTACATGTTAACATTAACATTATGTATGCCAAATTGAGTTGATTACAACATACATATCAATTAACAGATGACTCGTCTTAAATGTGGTGGTTTCATACTAGTCCTCAATATGATCCACACAATGTGTGATGCGGCTGGTTTGAAACAATTCATGAATGCTTGGACAGAAATGGCTCGAGGATCACATCAACCTTCCATTCAACCTGTGTGGCGTAGAGAACTTCTAATGGCAAGAGACCCACCACGCATTACATGCAACCATCGCGAATACGAACAAGTACTCCCAAATACAACCAAAGAAAAAGATAATACTACCATGGTTCATAAATCTTTCTTCTTTACAACTTCTCACCTAGATGCAATCCGTCGCTTGGTTCCACTTCACCTTAGTCAATGCACTACATTCGATCTTATCACTGCATGCTATTGGTACTGTCGCACAAAAGCAATGCAGCTAGAGCCAGAGGAAGATGTACGAATGATGTGCATTGTCAATGCACGTCCAAGGTTTAAGAACATTGACCCTTCTTCATTTGTTGGATACTACGGTAATTGTGTAGCATTTTCTGCTGCCGTTACCACTGTTGGGAAGCTTTGTGGAAACTCATTTGGTTATGCTGTGGAGTTAATAAGAAAAGCAAAAGTTGAAGTTACAGAGGAATACATGCATTCTGTTGCAGATCTTATCGATATTAAAGAAAGATGTTTATTTACAACAGTAAGGTCTTGTTTTGTGTCAGATTTGACTCGTGCTAAGCTTAGAGAAGTGAATTTTGGATGGGGTGAGGCAGTGTATGGTGGTGTTGCAAAAGGTGGGGCTGGCTCATTTACTGGAGTAACTTTTATTGTCCCATATAAGAATGCAAAAGGAGAAGAAAGTTTAATGTTACCAATTTGCTTGCCCTCTGAAGATATGAAGAGATTTTCTAATGAGTTAGATGAAATGATTAGTAATAACCAAAATCATCCTACAACTAGCTAGGTCTAGGATTGTTCGTGTACACCTTATTATATCCACATAACCAATCAATATTTATATAAAAATCATTTATTATAACTGATTTTTTTTAACCAATTTATATAATTGGATTTGATTTATAATATCTATAACTAATATTTTTTAACCACATCACCTATGTTTTCTCTGTCAAAAGAACAATTTTATATGTTATTTTCAAAAAAAAAATAATAATAATTTTAAGTGTTTCTTTCAAAATGAAATATAAGTACAAAAATATTTTTTTTAAGGAAGTATTTGGAAAGAATATGTCACATTCTCAATCGTGAGTATTGTGGTAATTTAATTCGTCATACCAAATAGTACCACAAAATAAATGTCCAAAACCAAAAAAAAATAAAAACATATCTTAAGTACTTACAATAAGTCTAAAGCTTAGTATTTCAACATCTCTTTGCATATATGTAGGAATCATATCATATTTCTTGGCCTTAAATTACATTCCTGGAATACCGCCCCTTTAGTTTAGCTGCTGAATTGATCATTCCTTACAAAGACACTTTCCATTTTCTTTTTTTCTTCTCATGTAATATTTAACCATTCCATTTCCTACTATTACTCAACAATTAACACCAAATCCCACCAACACTTTACTAGTAATAAATTAATTAATTCAACTGCTAGCTACTTAATTATTCCAACACTTCTATAACCTCCTTTTCTCTTCTAACTCACCCACAATGATCTCAATCACATCAATCCTAATTCTCTTCATACTATATTCATTAATCATACCACATTTTCATCTCCCATTAGCATCATCATCATCATCATCAATATCACCCCCTAGCAATCAAGGACAATGGAATCTATTACAACCAACCATTGGCATATCAGCTATGCACATGCAACTTACACACAACGACAAAATCATAATTTTCGACCGAACCGATTTCGGCCCATCAAACCTCCCTCTTTCAAATGGAGAGTGTCGCATGGACCCATACGACACTGCCCTTAAAACTGATTGCACTGCTCACTCAGTTTTATACGACATTTACACAAACACCTTCCGCTCATTGACAATTCAAACAGATACATGGTGTTCCTCTGGCTCCGTTCTCCCAAACGGAACGTTAATCCAAACCGGTGGTTTCAATGACGGCGAACGCCGTATCCGAATGTTCACACCATGCTTCCACGAAAACTGCGATTGGGTCGAATTTCCAAGTTACTTAATCGAAAGAAGATGGTATGCAACAAATCAAATTCTACCAGATAATCGTGTTATTATCATCGGTGGTAGAAAACAATTCAACTATGAATTCTTTCCTAAAACAATAACTTCTTCTGAATCATCTCCTTCATCGATTCATTTACCTTTTCTACAAGAAACTAACGATCCAAATGAAAACAATTTATATCCATTTGTTCATCTTTTACCAAACGGAAACCTATTCATATTCGCAAATAAACGATCAATTTTACTAGATTACAAACAAAACCGTGTCGTTAAAGAATTTCCCGAAATTCCAGGTGGTGATCCACGTAACTATCCAAGTTCAGGTTCATCGGTTCTTCTTCCATTAGACGAAAACCAAAACTCAATTGAAGCTGAAATCATGGTTTGTGGTGGTGCGCCACGTGGCGCGTTCGAAGAAGCTTCCAAAGGAAACTTCATTCAAGCACTTAACACGTGTGGATTTCTCAAAGTAACGGATTCAAATCCTAATTGGATTATAAAAAATATGCCAATAGCAAGAGTAATGGGAGACATGTTAATTTTACCTAACGGCGACGTTATTATAATTAACGGCGTTGAATTAGGTACAGCCGGTTGGGAATACGGACGTCGACCGATTTTAACGCCGGTAATTTACCGGTCATCGGTAACGGTAACGGAATCTCAACGGTTTAGTATAATGCAAAGAGCTTCAAGGCCAAGACTCTATCATTCCTCCGCCGTTGTTTTAAGAGATGGAAGAGTTTTAGTTGGTGGAAGTAATCCACATGTGAATTACAATTTCACTGGAGTTGAATTTCCAACCGATTTAAGTTTGGAAGCGTTTTCTCCGCCGTATTTATCGCCAGAGTTTGATCCGGTACGTCCAATTATAAGACACGTCACCAGTTATATATTAGGATATAGAGTTTTTTACTATGTTACATTTACGGTCGGTAAATATGGTTCGGCGAGTGACGTGTCGGTTAGGATTTTGGCACCTTCGTTTAGTACACACTCATATGGAATGAATCAGAGAATGGTGGTTTTGAAGTTGATTGGGGTAACGGAAGTGAATTTTGAGACTTATTATGCTACTGTGGTGGGCCCATCTACTCAAGAGATTGCACCACCAGGTTATTATATTTTGTTTTTGGTGCATGAAGGTGTGCCTAGTTCTGGAACATGGGTGCAACTCATGTAGGTTTTGGATTAGTTAGTTAGTTATTTGTTAGTGACTTAAGTACTTGTTAGTTAGGAGGAATGGATTAGATGCATGGTTGCAAATTATCATGGAGGGGGTATTATGTTAATTTATGTGCAGAGCAAGTCCATGCATAAGGCAATTAAAGTCCTTGTTTTAGTCCTTCAAATTTTGGCTCAAATAAAAAGGCTTCTAAATTTCCAAAATTTAGGTTTAGTCTATGTACAAACAACAAGAATGCTTATTACATTACCAACAATAAAAACAAAAAGTCAAACAAAAATTTGGACCGTCATTTACAATTATTATTTTTATGATTTCCACAAAATTGACTAATTTCACTTCTGGTTATTTAAGATGCTATCATACATCTATTCTTACGCTTTGTTGCACAGTTTATATTTAACAAACCTGTACATCTATTATTTCTTTATAATTATTCAACATTTTATTATATTTATATTTCTTTTTTTATCACATCATGTAAGATATCAAATTTATTACGTTATTCTTCTCTGTATTGTTCTCTCTCTAGGTTTATATTGGATGGATAGGCGAATAATTTTTCATATAAAAATTACATTTTAGATTAAAATCCTTGCTTTAAAGTTTAGGCTTCCAAATTTCTAAAATTTAGGCAATTAAAATCTTTGCTTTAGATTTCACCCAAAAAAAAACTCATTTAGACCTTCAAAAAATTTCATATACAAATTACATATAAATAAGTGTCAATTTTACTTGGGAGTTCATTTAATTTGTGGACAGAAGACTCATTTTCATGTCATGTGTTTGCATTACACAAAGTTGGATTAAAAAAACTATAAAATAAGATAATATTTATTCTGTCATCACTTATTATTGTACCTATCTTTCTCTTGTTTAATATTTTATCTTGTTTACATCCTCTTTGTCCACCAATGAAACCCTTTAACAATTTGTTGGACTAACTTTCACGTTGAAAACGGACGATCACTATACAATATTTTGTATGGGCTAACCACGCCCTTGTTACCTTGACTGACAACCCATTATATAATTGATTAGTGGTGGCGATCCTTATCATATGATCATTTTTTAATTTAGAAGGAATTTAATATATCAGAAAAGAAATTGGATTTAAATTCCTTACACCAGGATGGTAGTTGTGGAGACAATTAAATTTAAAAGATGAAATTTCTCTATATATATCCAATTGTCTCCACAAGTATATGCGCGGCTAGCATAAGAAATTCATATATCAAATAACAAAAGATGAAATAATTTGCCTAAAATAACAGATGAAATAGTAGCAAAAATTTAGATTTTGACATTATTTTTTCTTTTGATAGAAAAAAAAAATTAAGACTTTATTATTTTGAATCAAATTACAACATACCAAACCCATTAAAGATTTTAAAATTATTTTAAAGACATTTCAATCCCAATTACAACCACAACAGCCCAAAGATCACAAAGTAATTACAACTTCGACTGCAATTTAAAACTATATTAACTAGAAACCTAACTAATGAATGAGAGGAATTTCATCCGTTGACAAAAAACAAAACACAACTAAATCCTTGACGATACCTTTAATATAAGTATACTTTCTAAGAACTCCCTCTCTAAGGAACCCAGCCTTTTCCAAAACTCTAATAGAAGCCATGTTGTCCACGTCAGCAAAAGCCTGTAACCTTAACAAATCAGGGAAATCAATGAACACTTGAGACTGAGAAATCTTAAGTGCTTTTGTAGCCATACCTTGGCCCCAATAGTTAGCAGCAACAGCATAGCCTATGTCAGCTTTGCACTTATCATCACCTGACCAAGGATACACAGAAACAAAACCGATAGAACGGTCGTTTAGACAGATAGAACGACGCCAAGGGTGAGGTATGCAGACATCTCTAATGAAGGATTCAGCTTCTTCCCTCGAACCGCATGTCTTCCATCGCATGTTTTTCATGACTTCATCGTCCTTTGCCCATAACAAGAAATCCTCAACGTCGCTTAGCTTGAACGGTCGGAGATATATCGCAGACAGGTCCACCTTTGCCATCTTTAGTCAAATGCTCCTTATTTTTCTTGTTACCTAATAGGCTACTACCACCATATTATATATATATTTTTTTTAATAAACGAATTTTGTATTGTGTATGATACTAATGACTCCAATGATAACCAACCAACCAATTTCAACAACGAATTTTTTAAAGAAGAGAGACAGTGCAAGCTTTGTTATGCCGAAACCTAAATGTTAAGTCAGCAACACTTCCAAATGCCACTTTCTTCCCGTCGCATCCGTCTTCAGGACGATCTAGGCACAAAGTTTCACTTATTAGTTAGGAGAGAGACCACGTGTGCTGTTAATCAATTGAAAAGTAAATGTCAATATAGTCAAATGATATAATGTTACAACACCAAAGGCCTGAAAATCATTAGTCTACTACCACAAAAAAAGGGCCTGAAATCTATTGGGCTTCAAAATTTCAACTATAACTGAAGGGGGCCGCGCGAACGCAGGCCCCCACAGCAACAAATTATGATGTAGGCTCCACCACTTGGGTAGACCTTAGGTTGGCACCCCTCCAAAGTGCAATGGAGGTCACCACCCTAGGCCATGGGCCTTCATGATCACCCATTGACCCCATCCAGGTAAGTATGTAATCCAGTGTCAGACACTTTGATTTTATATCTCATCTTCCTCATTGTTTTGTATATATTGTCAATGTGGGACTCAAAACTACATATCTACATGGGTGCTGTGAAAATTCTTTCTAATAAATATACTAGCTGGATATCCCATTTGAATATGAAACACCGGACACCATTTGCAGCATACTTTGTTGTCCCAAGGAAAATCATGAATCTAAAATCTAAACTGGGACTCATTTGTCTTCAAGATTTAATGCTCCAGTTGTATGCCTAAATTCAATCTGCGACTATACATTCACATAAACAAACATTTGGCACTTCCACTCCGATACAAATACACAAATTATGCCATTGCAGCTCTGAAGACCTTTTTTTGTTGAACTGATTATGTGCTTTCCAAAGCTACTAAGAGCAAATAACTAAAATCTGAAATTGTGGATGTGTACAACAGAGTTTGTATTCTGTTTGAGATAAAATCAACATAGTTAATTTTAAAACTTAAAGCAATAGGCAGAGAAAAAACAATCACAATTTCACATCTCTCTCTAGACAAGGAAAATTTTCGTGGTACATGATTTCACATTAATTGAACCATTGTTAAGCAAACTGGTTGGTAACCATGAGATGGAAATCTTGGATTCAGATAACACTTTCTCCGTCTCTTTGTTTAATCACATAACATGATAACATGTACATAATTAAGCATGAAACACAAATTTTGCTGAGTTATCTATATTTGATAATACAGGTCGGTTTTAATCAGATGGGATTAAATTTAGGAGTCATGCAAAGAGAACAGAAACTAGAATCTCAAAAATTGAGGTGCAAAACTGGCATCAAGCTATACTTTAGGGTATTAGCAAACTTCCATGTGCATTGAACAAAAGCAAAGATTGTCCGATTCCCTGCCACCTCAGATATTGGCACAACATCTTCAATCTCCTTCAAACCATCTTTGTTGAGCTTTACTTTAAATGAACATATATTAGTGTTACTATCAAGATTTTTTATCTTAGTTGTTCCTACAACACATGAGAAGTTAAAGAAATGTTATGAGGCAAATTCTAAAGGGAACTGATAGTTTGTCATTTGAAGTCTCAACGACACAAGTTATAATGTCATTTAATCAAGAATGAAAAGGTAGTTATTTTCTAAAAAGACACATACTAGCAATCCTAATGTGAAGAATTGTTTGTAAACCATATTTCATTCAAATTATACACGCGAGTAAGCTTCACAGATACCTAACCTGTTGAGGTCACAAAATGCAAAATCAATCACTAGGGATGGCACTACATCATCTCCATGATGAAGAATCCACGCGAGAGCAAGTTGTGAAGATGAACAAGGCCAATTGTGACGTGACTATCATTAGAAACAGCCTAGCGTCCGAAAAATCCAAGGCCAAGGGGACTGTATGCCTATGGTATAATTCCAAAGCCGATTTCCATGTAAGAGTTGTCACCTAACAGCCAAAGTCATTTACAGAAGACTCATGAAGGATATCAAAAAGAATTAACTAGTCAGGAAGTGAAAGAGAGAACTTGGTAATTCATATTCAAATCAAAAGGTTCCGATTCAAGCAAGTAAAAGTAAAACTATTCGATCAATGTAAGCCACTGTTTGAAGGTACCATTTTCAATTGTCTCGGCAGTTATATCAGGATGAAAATTATAAACAGACTACAAAGGTGAAAGACCACAAAGAAAGGTTTATAAAGCAACCATTCAATATGTAATTGAATTTTCAGAGCTATCAAACCCATGGTAAAATCGCGGAAAAGAGTGATGTTTATCTAATTTTTGGATAAAAAGAAATAGAATTACACTTCAATGAAGAACACCCTAACAACTGTCATTAACAAAATAATCAGTGAAATATTAAATCAATTAGTTAAAGACTACTACATTAGGGGGAAACATCAACAAATGTCTTACGAAAACAAAACACATGAGAAGAGTCGTAATAGGACAAAATTCAAAATGCAGAGCTTCAAAAACCAAGATTGGACTTTATAGAAGGGGCCGCGCGAACGCAGGCCCCCACAGCAACAAATTATGATGTAGGCTCCACCACTTGGGTAGACCTTAGGATGGCACCCCTCCAAAGTGCAATGGAGGTCCCCAACCTAAGCCATGGGCGTAGGTGATCACCCATTGACC
This sequence comes from Cicer cuneatum, assembly GCA_037974295.1. NCBI lineage: Eukaryota > Viridiplantae > Streptophyta > Magnoliopsida > Fabales > Fabaceae > Cicer > Cicer cuneatum. Next base: position 70,828,141 of record JBBPBO010001986.1, on the reverse strand, counting down.
CCATCCAGGTAAGTATGTTGAAATGTTGCTACTCCCTCTCTATTTATAGCTCTTTGTTACGTTATGCGCATACAAGTTAAACGATGTGGGACTGATATTGCGAAGTCATCTTTATCAACAACAAAAAAGCACTACGCTAGGCATGCTTGATAACATTTTGCAAACTAAAAAGGCAACGCTCCATACTGCTTCAGTGCTTTGGTTGATCTAATTCAATTTTTCTTCTCTCTTACACATTCTAAAGACTTCTCTTTACATTTTCCATTAAATATTACACATAATAACTATGCAAATAAACTGAATTATCATTAAATAGTGGTTGATAGATTCGACAGCTAGTCTTTTGTCACTTGGTAAGAAACAAAGAATGGAAGACACTACTCCTTAAAGAGGCATACATATATGCTATTTCTCTATTCTTGCTTGTGTTTGATGTTGATATGCTTGAAGTGTTCCATGACCTGTTTTCCAATTTGTTATTGAATCGTTGCTTGTTGATTCTTAGCAAATATTCAAATGTTAGTGCATGTGACCCGCTTATTTAACTTCAAAGTTTCATTATGATTATTGAAGGAAATTTAAATAAGTGAAGACAGCATCCTTGTAAATTGATTAGACATTTCTTTAAGTTGTAGATCCTTCCACCCTTCTCTTATATTTTAGGTAAATTTTCATCAAATGTTTTCCACGTGTTGCAGCAATTGTTGCCATTTGATCCTCAATAGCAAAGTTGTCATTATTCAGAGGTGTTGGAAAATATCCTAGATTTGTGTATCAATACAATCAATTGAGTTGATTACTAATATCATTCGCTGTGATTATCAAACAACACTAGTTATCATAATGTTTCAAAAATTTGCGATTTGTTTGGGATCTAGTAAGTTCCGATAGTATCAAACAATTTTGAGCTGATTGTTGGATGTTCATTTTAGGGTTTCCGTCGCCGAACCATATTTGGCAGAGGCTTAACTATGGTTTGCTAAAAGAAAAAAGTGCCTAAACATCTTATCTATAAGTGAGATCAATTGTGTATCAAATATATCATAAACCTGAAGATATTTACACACAATATCCGGAAGTTTAAAGATGTATTCAATTGTTGATTTAAAATAGTAAACAAATGAGTTGAAACTGAAATATGTTAATTATCAAAACAAGATGACACAATGGATCAATGAAAGATGAAAGTGAGAGGACAGAGCATCAAAATCAAATCCTGCTTCAACAATTCTGTTTTATTCTCTTGCCTGTCATTAAGGTGGAAGTAAGGGAAAGAATAGAACTAACTAACTACTCTTCAACTGAACAAAAATAAATATTCTATTTACTTCTGCCTAAATTCACCTCAAAATTTGTAAAGATTAACAAACTCAAGCAACTGTTGGCAAGATATCTCATCCTAACATCAGCCTACTGTGAACATGTCTGCAGTCTAGAGCATTGGGCAACTTGATCTGAACCAAATAAAACAGAGTACAAGTGTAGATCCATTCAGCCATATGTGGGCACCTCTAACCAACAAGGCTTCCTTGAAGTTAAATACTTAGCCTCTGAATTCGTTCAATCCTTTCCACAGCACCTTCATAAATAAAGATTCAGAAGCATAAGCTGATATATTTTAAAAATATTTTCATAAAGAACTCTAGTACATTGAAATTCAAAATAATCGGGGAACACCAAATCCAGTTTTTGAAAATATACAAAATGAGTAAAAGGTGGCAAACTAATCTAATATCTATCAAAATAATAGAAGAAGTGATAAATTATAGGTGAGAAAGCACTAATGTATTCTGTAAACCTGTTAGCTTAGCCATGCAAAGATGTATCATTAAGTTTAACTACTGTGTAAAATATATGTGAGAACATCCAAGAACTTTAGCAGGCAAATAGAGACATAACTTTTTTATGAATAAGAAACTGCTATAAAACATAAAAAGAGAGTTAGGAATCAGTTTGTTCTCTAAAGATTTCATTTTTTTTAACAGAAAGAGAAAAACCAACCTTTTATATCTCTTCTTTGAACCACATGGACAGAGTGCATTCCGGCTAACTTGTCCACTTTGAGCCAAATTAGACCTTGCAAGATCCAATGGATTTGTACCGACCAGCTTTTGGAGCTAAAGAACAAGAAATACAAATATAGATGGTTACACATAAATTCAAATACCTCTACAAGAACAAGAAATGCATTTGTACAAATTATTTGACAAAACAAAGTGATGTTCTTATCTTGCTGTATTATGCATATACTCATATACTCACATATATCTTAGTTATAAAGAAATTGATTATTGACTTAGTTTGCATTAGGTTATTTACATAGACATCCAAATCATGTAAACAATGAAAGCAATTCTGAATGAAATATCAATACCAAATTACCAAACAATATTAAGACAAGAAAATACAAAACAGACACATAAATGTGGTATTATTTATTTATTTTTATCTAGGGCATGATGTCACACAATATATTTCTAGTAACATGAATCAACGTCAAGGATGCAGTTTCTGATGGCTCTAAATAGAAGAACAATATGCATGTGTTTGAGAATTGCAATTATCACGTTGTGACGCAGTGACATCACGATTTGACCACTATCACTGTAATTCCAGACGTACTAAATAATATATTGAACGATTCAAGGCTAACGTAAGCAACTAATATTGAGCAGTCCAGCATACATCAAATGTCATTGGCTCTATAATAATTCTAAAACCAGTTTGGGAAGCCACCAATTCGTCATTATTTCACGGAAAATAAATCATGGACTGCACCCAAGGCTTAGCACCTAGCTAGTCATACAGATCCAAATTGTTCTACTTATACAAAAGTACAAATGTTAAGTTAAAATTGTCCAAGCAAGACCTATTTTCAAGTATATAACAAATATAAAATATGTTGAAGGCGTTGAAGAAATTGATAGTATTAATTAAGGAGGAAGATTACTTCAGCAATGCTTTTTGGCATGGGTTTTCCTTCTTGGTTTAGCTTTTGAATCTTCTTTTGTGCTTCTTTAGCCCAAGTAAACTTTGCAAGTGCATTCTCCACATCAGCAATTGTGCAATTACAATGTTTTGCCGCTTCTTGTTTTTGACTGGTCTTGAGGTTCTGAAGATAACAAAATCACCATAAAGATAAATAAACAAAACCCTAATGCATGAAATTATAATAATTTAAACAGACTTGTGAAACTATTTATTTATTGGCATCAATACTTACGACATATCCATGAACTATTTTGAGTTTATTTTCATAATCTCCATGATAGTTTATGAAAACATTTTTCGGTTTGTGTGAAAATAATTTGACTTTATTTTATTTTTGTTATAGAAATAAGTTATACATAAGCACTTATGCTATAGAAGTTAGATTAAACTATTTATCCAAATAGGGCCAGGCCAATAACATTACAGTTCAATCTAATGGTGCATTATGATAGAGAATTCAAACTTGACAGGAAGAAGAAATAGGTACCTCTCCAGTGGGATCCAAAGCCCCAAGAAATCGAATAATGGCTTCGTATTTCTGGAATGCAGTAGCAAAAGTAACTTCACTGCTTCGTCCAACCATATACTCCTTAAACGCCCCAATTTTTCTTGCTTTCTTCATTTCATCAGCAAAATCTGTAAGCGAAATCGAAAGAGAAATGAAAACCTAGAAATGAAGAAAACAGAGAAGAATAAATTGAAATGAGAAAACGAACTGACTGAGTAAAGTGAACGAGTCGGAGGTGAATTGGGATACGTCTGGTTGTTGTTGTCCTGCTTCGGTTTTTTGGCCTGTGAAGACATTTTTTACCTTGTCCATCCATGAACTCTGAAGCTGCACCGTAGTGAAAATTGATCGGTACTGGTAATCTTGGTTTTTGTTTAACCAATGATAACAATTCCTAAACCTGCTTGCGATGCGAAGTGTAGCCATCGAAATTTTCAATTCGCCTCTTTTTTCTTCTTCTCTTCAAATGCAAACACCGTGCAACTCACACTTGTTCCTGTAGGACTGGCGAGTGAGACAACTCAGATCATCACGAACGAGACTCAAACTGAAATTGCCCTCAAAATTCAAACGCTGACGTCGGGGTAAAACGACACCGTTTGCATGTTCCAAATAGCGTCTACAGGCTACAGCACAAAAATTACGCTTACCTTGGGGCTTGTTTGGATACTGGGAAAATTATGGTTACCTTCCCTAAAGTCTATGTAAATGCCACTCACGCCCTTCTATTTTGTTATTAAGCACAAAAATCTTAGGGATGGCAAAGTGAACTATGGACCAGCACACCCTGTGACTAACAACGTTAAACAATTGCAAAGAAATGTATTAAAGTCTACTAATAAATAAAAATTATAAAATTTAATAAATATATTTTGACTCAAGGCGGAAATTAACATGCACTATCAACACGACTTAACCTCTATAATTTATTAACAAATTAAAAATATATGGTTCAGTTTTTTTATTTGGTTCAGATTTTAATTAGCTGTTTATCGGGTCAAATTTAGTTTTTTTAGTTCCATTGAGTTGGTAAAACAATTGGAGAAAAAAAAACCAACTAAAATTTAAAAAATAAAAACAAAAAATTGTAGTTTTATTTTTATCGATTGACCAACCCGCATTGTCTCATGATCACTCCGTTTTTTAGTGGGTTAAACGAGAATAAATCAATTTAAGTAAATAATTTCAATTTTCGACCCACATAAAATAGCAGACAAAACGAGTCAGTTTAACAGATACGACCCATTAAACCATTTCTAATATATATTTCTTATTATTCAGTTTTTGTCGTTATTTTTAAGAAAAGTAAAGATAATATTCATTTCACATTTAACTTTTTTCTAATTTACTTTCACATTTTCACCATCTTTGTTCTGTATTGTTCTCTATGTACACGTCTCTCACCATTTTGGCTCAAATATCTTTAATTTAATTTCAACTTCTAAAAAAACATTAATCAAACATTTAAAGGATTTGTGGAACAAATAAAATTTAATGGACTAATCTCTTACGGTTAAACAACTCAAAGAATTGCAAAACGTATTTTTACCATTTTAAATTACTTTTTCATAAAGTAGTCTTTTAAAATCCTTTGACAAAGATAATTTCATTGAAAAATAAGTTCTTAAAAAACAAAAGGCAACAATTGCCCCGTCAAGTTTGAGAAAGACTATAGATGCACGCAATAATTTATCAAATTGATAGTTGTATTAGATTCTTACCTTCTAGAATAACTCCTTAACTGTTTAAACACTAAATACACATATGTGATTATCTCTTGGCTGTCACTTAACCTATACTTCACAATTTCTTAACAACAATACAACTTTGCATTTGTTAAAAAATTTGCCTTAACTTAACAGACAAGATAACATTTTTCTTCTCCAAGATGTTTAGATTATTGAATGAGTTGTTATCAAACACTCATAAAAGCAGGACAAAATTTCTTCCAATGTAATATTGTTTCTTTGTGATTGTTGGTGTTGAAGCTTCAAAATGTTAAGGGTAATTATAGCCTATCTCATGCATTATACTCCTAGACACAAAGCTTATTTTTATTATTGATTTTGTCATAATTTTAGTAGCAAAGTTGTGTTTCACATAGTTAAGAAACATAATTATACAATTTTTATTTTTCGGGTACAGTCTCTTTTGAAATTTTAAAAAATTCCTATTTTTATAAGCACATAGGTTATGAAAAATACATGGTTTTAATTGTGGTTTGTCTTATCTAGCGTTGATTCCTCGTATTGATGTAAATGAAGTACACTGTAACATCTTAAATTGCTTTTGAGGAATGTTGATTGTCCCCACAAGTTCCACAAATCACATGCTGTTTTAGTATGTTTTGTCCTCATTTACATGTATTGTGTGAAACTATGAAGTTATTGTGTCGCAGGTTATTCATAAGAAAATTCATGTTGATGGTATAAGCAGTGCCAATCATTTTTTATAAGTTATGTTTCAACTATATAGTCTCATATACGTATGGTCTTACGACCATTTTTTATTTTGACGTGAACTTTGTACACTCATGTGTCTTTTTGCTTTGAAACATGTCACGAGTTGAACGTGTCTTGTGCATTGACAATCACTCCTTATTCTCGTTTGCCTCATATGTCACTTACCCACCAACTTCTACTTGTTTTGTCCTCAAACAATTTAATATTAAAGAGGTCTACTCAAATACCATCTATAACAACTTAGTCAACTTTGAGGCACGTCGTCTACCCCCACAAACCAAAACAATTTTCTTCAATATGATTCGTCCTCACTCACATACTTTTTGGAAAACATCCCAAAAAGTCACCCATCTCATTGGCACTTCAAGTCAGAGCCATGAGCTAAAAAAGAAAATACATCTTCTTAATATTATATAGCACCAATCAATTTTTATAAGTCATCATTCAATTATATAGTCCTCTACATGTAAGGTTCCGAGATCTCTTCAATTCCAATGTCAAATTGATTTATTCATGTGTCAATTATGCTTAACAATTATGGTTTTTTCAAATTTAAATTTAAATCAACATTATTTTAAAAAACTTCTTAGCAATACAATATTTTTAAATTTCAAATTTAAAAAATTACATAGTATGAATAGTTACATTAAATTTTAGATAAATTCAAACAAACAATTATTCCCATTGAAAAACAACAAAATAAGTATTATAAAAAAATCAAAATACATATTATACACTAATATATATGTATGTATGTATATATATATTTATACATAGAGACCAAAGATAATACAATTTCAATTAATTATAAAAAAGAATTAATCAGCCTTTGTTTGTTAGGTGAAATAAATAATAATTTTGAAAGGTGGATAAATTCTTAAACTTTGTTTATTAGACTATGGTCCATTACGAATCAATTTTAAAAATATTTAAAATTTTAATCATCATATATATCATTTATTAGACGTAAATATTAATTATTATTTTTTATAATTGAAATAATAATTTAAATAAATACTATTTCGATAAAAAATAAAGACAAAATTTATGTGCAAACTTTAAACATTTTTGGTATGCTTTTTCAAAATTTGTTATAACCACATAAAATATATTTTATATTAAAAAATTATACAAAAAACATAGAAATGCACATAATTTTTTTCTTAAAAATAGAAAAAAAAGAAATATGTATATATTTCTCCATATAGTTTCACATTCATCGCAAAGACAATCTTACCCTTAAAGTTAAGATGCACAAATCGGGTCAAACCTCAAAGGATCTACCGGAATAAATTTTGACGCCCTCCATATTTACACCCTGTTTGATACCCTCTCCTCTCCTTCCTCTCTCTCTCTGAAAGTTGAAACTCGAGCTTCGGAACGAACCTACCACAAAACTAAACTGCTTCAATTTCATCACTGATCACGGTTAGTTTCTTTCCTTCTTCTTCCACTCTTTCATCTTCTACTTCTCCTACTTGATTTCGATTATTCACTGCTTTCGATTCTACAGAACAATCTACTCAAAATTTCTTGTAACTAATTATCAATTGCTCTTATTTCCGAGCCTGTTGCAATTTGCTTAATCTTTTGATTAAACCAGTTAATTTGTGTGAAGAGTTATATTTGTTTATGTTTTCTGACTCTTTTTTTACCTTATACGCGCGCGTGTATTTAGGGTATTCATTCAATTGCTTCATCGAATTCAGTATGCCATGTCTTCTAGGTTTATGTTCGATGATTGATTGTGTAACTTTGGTTTTTGGTTTGATTTTCATGGAGGTCTCGATGAATTTGATATGAAATTGTGATTTGACTGGTAGTTCAGAGAGTGTGGAAGTATTGAGTTTCCACGGTAGGATTGTTGAGAATAGAGTTAGTTGATCAAGAAATTGGAATTGTGTATTTTAGTTCTGCTGCTACTACTAGATGGGAGTAACTTGATAGTTTGAGAATAGTTTAGAGGCTATTTATTATATTTCTACAGTTTAGGGATTAAAAATAGGAGAGAGTGTGATAGTTTAGGGATAATATTAGGGTATTAGGGTTTATTCTATTTATGTATATGGCATATCCAGAAGTAAAGTGTTATGTCTTCAACCGTGCCCTTGAGAAAGCTCTATTGAACTGTGTACCTCCTCTTTAAGTAGATAGTCATATTTCATAATTTCATAAACTATGACTATATCATTTGATTTTTTTTCCTCCAAATATTATTTTTGGTACTGTTGGAAATGCTCCTAAGTAGAATTCTTTAATTGAAATTACTTTCTTTAATTTATTCCTGGGAATACTATTTATCCTATGTGATTTATCAATGTTTTAGTCTCTGCAATGCACCGCGTGGGTAGTACTGGTAACGCAAACAATTCAACTCGCCCTCGAAAGGAGAAGAGATTAACATATGTGTTGAACGATCCTGATGACACAAAGGTGATCTCATTATTTCTTTATTTTATTTGTTCTAGGAAAACAATCAAGTTTCATTCTTGCTTCTTGTAGTTGCATCTTTATCCCCACTAAAATTGTCTTTGGTATTATACGCACCTCCATAACTGTTAACTATTTGAGACTGATTGGGCAGTTCATAATAAACACATGCAAATTTTACTTAGTTGGATGAAAATATAAATAAAATTTTGTGTGAACCCCCGATTTCCCCGCAATATTTTTTGAAGTTAAAATCTGCTCCATGAGAGATTATTGTTGTCAACTTAGTCCTCAATTTGGTTCAAGTAAACTGTATTTGGACTATTTTAATGTTAAAACCAAAAAATTTAAAACCAAATTGATGTAATAATTTTTCAAGGATTAAATTGAATTTCTAAAATAAATTATGAGGTTAAAATGGAGGTCTACTCTAAATTTTAATACTACATACTCCATTCATTTGTAAGTGTCCTTTAAGGTAAGGTGCAGATTAAGAAATACAACTAATATTTTTATTAAAATTATTGTCTAATTTTCCAATATTCCCTTTATCTTTTAATATTTTATCTCTTGACAACTTTTGCTCTTATTAGTTTATTAAGTGAAGATAAGGGTATTATTCACAAAATATTTTTTTATTATCTATAAAAGAACAGTTAAAATCAATCCACGGCCAGGGAGTATTTTCTCTCTCTTATTATTGAATGGACTCTTTGGTGCTTTGCATATTTCTTCTTTATATTTAAACATTTACCCAATATTTCATCTTATAAATAATCAAAGCTTCATTTTTGGTTCATATGGTATTTAACTTCTTTCAGGTAGGTACTTAGCATTTTGCTTATAGAGGTGTCAAGTCATGTCAGATATTCTATTTTTGCACGAACATTGTTTGTTTTGGTTGAAACTCTTTTAATTTTGATAGTTTTCTTAGTTTTTCTGTCTATTTATTATCTTTGAAAATTGGTTGTTTTCTACAGCACTGTGCAGGCATAAATAGTCTGGCCCTACTCACGGCTGCATTATCTGATGGGTCTGATTATCTCTTTACCGGAAGCCGTGATGGAAGGCTAAAACGATGGGCTCTAGCTGAGGATGTGGCAACATGCTCTGCTACCTTTGAATCTCATGTGGACTGGGTAATCCTATTTTTTTTTTTATTTTTTTTTATTTTTCTTCTCTTCCATTTGTTTGGTGAAATTTATTTTGGTAATTTAGCAATATTTCTATACTACACTTACTTGATAAAGCTACATCTGCAGCGATTCCCCCTCCCCAACCCACAGTTTTTGGCCTTCTCATATTTTGTGGACCATTGTGTTAGATTGTTAATAATGCATTTTTTTTTTAAATATCTCTAATGTCTATCTCAACTTTTAATCAGTCTTTGACTTTCACATTTTTTTATTAGCATTTGATTTGGATGTGTTATAGTAATAAGAAATGTTGATTCCTTTATACTTGCAAAACATGAAACTAATACAATTTATAATATGTGTGTGCATAGCAGTATAAGTTGCAGTTGAATATGTAAATGTTATTCTATTCTTGCAGGTTAACGATGCTGTTCTTGTCGGTGATAACACACTTGTTTCTTGTTCTTCAGATACAACCCTTAAGGTTTGTTAATTGCTGGCTGTTATGTGCTCTGATCAATCCTTACCCTTCTACAATATTACCAGCACTAATATAATATTTACTCCTTTTACTTTTTAACTGGGTTGCCGTACTTTTGTGCTAGACATGGAATGCTTTGTCCACAGGAACTTGTATTAGGACACATCGCCAACACACTGATTATGTTACTTGCCTTGCAGCAGCTGGAAAAAATGTAATGTACTTCAAACTTCCTACGCTTCTTATTAAGTGCATAAAAAATGTTGACTTTCTCATTTATAATGTTCCACATTGAATCTAATAGATACTTTGGTTCAATTAAAAGTTTGTATCATTGTCAAATCTGTTTTGTGATCCTTTAATAGTGTCTGCATTTTAGAGCAATATTGTTGCCTCTGGTGGCCTTGGTGGGGAGGTTTTTATGTGGGATATTGAAGCTGCGCTTGCTCCAGTCTCTAAGAGCAGTGATGCTATGGTTGATGAATCTTCAAATGGTATACACGGGTCTGCCAACTCACTACCTTTGACAAACTTGCGTAATATCAGCTCAAGCAACAGTATATCCTTGCACACTACTCAAACTCAAGGGTACATTCCAATTGCTGCCAAAGGCCATAAGGAGTCTGTTTATGCATTGGCCATGAACGAAGGTGGAACAATTCTTGTCTCTGGTGGCACAGAAAAGGTACAAACAATATGGCATACACTCTGACTTGTTGAGGTTACCTTTGAATGTTAGACGAGGTTTTGTTTGAAGTGTAGTTGCTTAAATTTCACTAGCTAGATTATGTGATAGTATCTCTGACCTAAAAGCATGCTTTGTTAGTTCTTTTATTTTTATTTTTTATTTTTTTGGGGTTCTCTAGGTTGTACGTGTCTGGGACACAAGATCAGGATCAAAGATTCTGAAGCTTAAAGGTCATACAGATAACATTAGGGCTCTACTTCTGGATCCTAATGGCAGGTTTGAGAAAGAATATTTGAATTTAGTTGCAAATTTTCAGTTGACATTTATATTTTGAAGTATGCAATCTGTTGTTCCATCTATTTATGTATATTTTCTTTATTATCATAAACTTTCCTCGTTTCTTTTTTTCAATCTTTCTATTTCGCAAATTATATGCCTTCCTACAACATGTAGATAACAACAATACACACGATCAATGTATAATACTTTTCTTAGAATTTAGCTCAAGTGATTAGGATTGCCCAAGCCTTGTGAAGACTACTTCGGCCATATCTCTAGCTGATGTGGCATCTCAACACACTCTTGCTCGCCCAAGAATGAACGTCTGGAGCATGAAAATCTGGCTAATCCCTATTTTGTGACTTGTGAGTAGCGGCGTGATAGCGTGCAATTATGGAGTGAAATCAAAGTCTGCTTCGATGCAAAGTACTGATGCAGAGTTTTTTCTTAGGTGTGGCATTGTGGCTGTAAATTGTACTGGAAGTGTCCTGTGACCGCTACAGAGACATCCTTCTTCCAAGGATGCACTCCATCAAGATTTTCCAGCCAGCTCTTTGTTATGCGGCTAACTTTGTGTTTTCCGGTCAGAAATAGGAAAGATGTAGGGATGAGAGAATAAGGATACAGATGAGAGAAGAAGAGGGGAAAATGAAGATAGAAATGTGTCTGCTGCACTATGCAGGGGCACAAAAAACCCTTGAGAACTAGGGTTAACTGATAATAATAATGTCATAACGGGCTTGGTCCAACACCACTAAAAAGTACTAAAAGTGTAATACACCCTTTTTCCACAAACATATGGTGTGTGTGTGTGGGTAGTGTGTACACACACAATTATTTAAATACCTGTTTAAAATATATAATAGTTGCACAAATTAAAAATAAATAGGATTTTTATATACAGTAGTAATTTTTTTATAAATATAAAAAAAAAATTAGAATAGCAGTCACCTCACAATCAAAAATTAATAACATTAGCCAATAACTACACCCCTCATGCCCAGGACTTGACATCTAGAACATGGACAAATATAGGCGATCTAATAACAAATTTAGGATAAACTATGTTACCATCTTAAATTTGTGCTACACCTAACTCAATCCCAAAAGCCAGATGAAAAGGCAACTAGGCAAGGATATTTACGAAGCCTTATAAGAACCACCTTGGCCATATGTATAGTTGATGTGGGATTTCAACAACTTTTGTCAATGTGGGATCTCAACAACCTTCATTGACTGTCATAGTGGAATGTTATTTGATTGTCAGTACAGTGAATGAAATGCCGTTCCGTAAAAAAAAAGAATGAAAAGCTGTTGGGTTTACTTTGCTGTTGTATGCTGCCATGCCTCTTTTCATTGGATGATTTTATTAGGTAAAGAATTAAGTTGTACTTTTTCCTAACAAGTTAACTCAATACTTTTAGCATTTCGTTATTGCAGGTATTGTTTATCAGGATCTTCAGACTCTATGATAAGGTAATTTATGCTTATGGTGTTAGAAGAATTTCTTTTTGTTTTATTGTGTGGTTGATTAATAATATTTCCATCTTTCCTTGTAGGCTTTGGGATATAGGTCAGCAGAGATGTATTCATTCTTATGCAGTTCATACAGATTCTGTTTGGGCACTTGCCAGCACCCCGACATTTAGTCATGTTTATAGTGGTGGCAGAGACTTTTCAGTGAGTGCAACTTCCATGAAAATAACATCAATTTTTTATTTATTAATATGACTGGAATTTATTTGACATCTCCTTGTTCTGTTTAATTTGTGAAGCTTGTCTTTCTAATGCCAAATTCTTTTATGCCTTAAGTTATACTTGACAGACTTGCAAACTAGAGAGAGTAGTTTGCTTTGCACTGGCGAGCACCCCATTCTTCAATTGGCTTTACACAATGATAGCATATGGGTTGCATCAACAGATTCTTCAGTTCATAGATGGCCTGCTGAAGGGTGCAACCCTCAAAAGATTTTCCAAAGAGGCAATTCTTTTTTAGCTGGAAACTTGTCCTTTTCAAGAGCAAGGGTGTCACTAGAAGGATCTATCCCTGTATGTTACATTTGTTTCTGAAAAAGTCACCATATTAATTTTATTTTATTTTCAAAGTGCTGTGTTACTCTGCGAACTACTTATACCAGTTGCTTAGATAAATGAAGTATGATATCAAGTACTCTTATAGCATTGGTTAAAGATACAAAATAAGTAAAACATTTATTACCTTGAAAATGAGAAAAGCATTCAATATATACTTTTTAAAATAATTAAAAACATGTAGTATGGTGTATCAAATTCTCCTTGACCCGTACTCCTAGGGCATTCATTTGAGAGAGATCCTAAGTAAATTTATAGATGAAGCATGTCAGTCTAAATATCCCATATTTTTACTTCCTATTTGTAACAGAGTTTGTCTTTAAAACAAGTTCTTGTTGAAAATAAATTTTCTTTTGGTTCTTTATTTTCTGGGGAACTAATAATTGTCATATTTTGTTTTTTAAATTATGAATTTTTTTTATAGTTTCCTATATATAAAGAACCCACCCTAACTATCATGGGCACACCTGGAATAGTGCAACATGAAGTTTTGAATAATAAAAGGCATGTGCTGACAAAGGTAATCATGGTATTCTGTTTTCATGTTATTACACAATGCTTGCTAATATTGTAATTCATTCTTCTGCAAAGTTGTTAACCTTTATCGGTTACCTGTTGAACTTATAATTGGCACTTGGTATAGGATACATCTGATTCAGTGAAGCTGTGGGAGATTACCAAAGGTGTTGTGGTTGAAGATTACGGAAAGGTGACTACTTGGTTGATTTTCATTTCATAACTTGCATTGCATATTTGCTAGAAAAGGAACTTGGATTTATTGAATGATGCTTGTGAATTTCAATCATAGCCAGCTCATTTATTGCCTCATAATATCTCATGCTTTACCTGTGGACTATTTAGGTTTCATTTAAGGAGAAAAAGGAAGAGCTATTTGAGATGGTATGCTTAGTGATTTACGGCATGATTTTTATTTTTAGTTATACTTTGTATTTGTTATGAAAATATTATGAACTGTAATAGTTTGTTAGCTCTGCCTAGCGTTTATTTTTCTTTCTGTACTGCTTCAGGTAAACATTCCCGCATGGTTCACAGTGGATACCAGGCTTGGAAGTTTGTCAGTCCATTTGGAGACTCCCCAATGCTTTTCTGCAGAGATGTATTCAGTAGATCTAAACATCTTCGGCAAGCCTGAAGATGACAAGGTACTAGCTCCATTGTCATAAGCAATTTGGCTGCCCTTATCTTAAATTCCTTATTAATTATATTGATTTTGCTCCTAGTTTTTGTATGCGGTAAGAATCAATATCAACTTTATGCAACTATTTGCTTGTTACTGTCAGCTATAATAATTGATTTCAAGTTTATACAATTGGTAACGCCATTTGTCTCCTCATAGTTGTAGTTGGTATTCTTGATTCTTGCTCAATCTGAAATAATTCCTATTATGGTACTAGTATCACAATGTGGAAGTGTTTCAATGTCATATTTATGTTGAACCGACATTGGCATTGGCTGAGTTATATTATTATTATTATTATGTGTTTCTATAGTTTCAAGAAAAATGGATTCATGCATACAAAATGATATTATGTAAATGTTTTCAGTAGTTTACCATCAACAATCCAAATCAATGCTTATTAATCTGCACAGGTTAATTTGGGTCGAGAAACCCTGAAAGGACTTTTGGCTCATTGGTTGAGAAAACGAAAGCAAAGAGTGGGGTCTCCAGCTCCAGCTCTAGCTAATGGAGAATTATCTGGAAAGGATGTTGCTACTAGAAGTCTTATCCATTCGAGAGCTGAGGTTGATGTGAGTTCTGAGAATGATGCTATGGTTTATCCTCCCTTTGAATTCTCAGCTTTTTCCCCTCCTTCAATTGTTACTGAGGGCACTCATGGAGGTCCGTGGAGGAAAAAAATTACTGATTTAGATGGAACGGAGGATGAGAAAGACTTTCCCTGGTGGTGTCTAGATTGCGTTTTGAATAATCGGTTACCTACCAGAGAACATACTAAGTAACTTTTCCTTCCTCATCCTCTTCATTTTTTCATTCTCTTCATGTTGCATTAAGACATAATTGAAAGGAAGAAACTGTGATCATAAAAATTTACATTTCTTGTTATTGTAATTAGATGATTTACAATTGCCGTTGCCCTTGTGAATGAGAACGTGACTCTAGAGAGCTAAATGGAAGTACTTTACACTGGCATTTAGAAAAAATGATGGTGCATAACACATCGGTTATAACTGACATCATTTTCTACACGCTTAAGAAGTCTTGGGAATCTATCTTTTGCCAATTGTATCTGTTGTTTGGTCTATCTATGTGTTGATTATTACAGGCAGCATCTTTGAACCTCTGTAGTCAATAGCGGCCGTCGCAGTGGCTCTGTGCTACGCAAGACGGTGTTGTGTCACGTATTAGGGCTGCGGCGGAATAGCGGAGAAAATGAAGCGTGATCTTCTGGAAAAAATGCACAACAGTAATTGCAATACAGATTATCTAAAATACCCTCCTCTTTTAATCCATTTAGGGTTTTTCTAATACTTTTTTTGTCTTTTTGCAGTTAATATTTTATTATAAAAAATTTATTGTATAAATTAATATTTTATTATAAAAAATTCTGACCTCTTTTCTTGAGCACGTGCCCCGTTTTCATGAGAACAGAGAATTTTTTTTAAGGAAGAAGAGAACATAGATGACGTAAAAAAAAAAGGATTACAATCTGAAACGGTAGGCTTCTTCAGTTCCTTTCTCCACTGACCACTTGTCTTCTCTCACCGATCACCTCTCTTCTCCACCTTGCTCTTCTTTCTTCTTCAGTTCCTTTCTTCTCTGCACCATTCTTTATCCACGTACCATTCAATCCCTTACTCTGTTTTTCCGTTTCTGTTTCAGCCATTCCCTTTCCCCTCTGTTATGGTATAAATTGCTTCTAATGTTACCTTAGACTTCGACGTAGCGGCCATACTGCTACCCGCTATAACATTTTGAGTGTTGACTGCTACGCTATCTGCTGCTAATTACATAGCTTTTAACATTTTGTTGTGCTTTTGATGCTTTTGCATGAAATATTGAATTTGTTGCCTTACTTTTGAAGATATAGACAACAAATGGAACATTGTCTATGAATTCATTGTCAGAGTCTTATGGAACTTATTTTTAGCATGACTATCATTGGTCTTTGATCAATTATATATTACTCTTTTTGATATAGATTATTCTTTTACGACCTCTACAGATGCAGTTTCTATTTGCATCCATGTGAAGGCTCTCCAGTCCAGATCCTGACACAAGGGAAGCTAAGCGCTCCACGTATATTAAGAATTCACAAAGTAAGTTTTCATATTTATATTAATTAACAATTGGGAAATAATAATTTTGTTAAAAATCTTTGTATGCGATGTTGACTTTGGTCATGCCTACTCAAAAGGATGAACTTCTTTTACGTCTTCAGTTTGTGTTTTGTGGACTTCAGAGGCATATTTCTCCTAGGTGACTATGCATTTCTGAATGATTATCTTTTCATATTGGCTATCCCTTTTTTTGTTGGTTTAGGTTATTAACTATGTGGTAGAAAAGATGGTGCTCGATAAACCTTTGGATAACTTACACGCCGACGGTAATTTTACCCCTGGACTTGCTGCGTCACAGTCACAACTTCAAGCAGTCGGGGATGGATCTTTCCGATCTGGATCTGGATTCAAACCTTGGCAAAAGCTTAGACCTTCCATTGAAATATTATGCAACAATCAGGCAAGTTATATGTCCTCTTAAACAGAGTCTTAATGACATGCGTATAAATAATACTGTTCTCTAGATGCTGAGATTGAGCGAGTTCATGCTTTACTTTTCTATATTTGGCTTACTTTTCAATTCATGCATATGCCTTCTAATCTAGAATCTTTCCAGTTTATGCATATGCTATTTTTGGTTTCCCATTGTGGTGTTTTGTGTAAGTCATAAAATACATCATATAATTTAGAATTGCACTTCTTCATTTTGCATTATAGTTTGATTTACAAAGCTACACTTTTGACTGACTTGTAGAATCACGATGCGGCAGTAGCTTTAAATATAGTTTTAAGTATTCTTGGTTTGATTATCCCTTAAATTAGCTCCATATACCTTTTACCAATGATTTCAAATGTTTGGTTGAAAAACTTTGTTTCACTTCAAGCAACAATAAAGCTTCATTTAGCAGAAGCATTGTAGTCATGTGATAGTTTATCTTCACCGTCACAAGTCTTCATACTCCAAGTTTCTATCATTGAAGTAATGTAGATTTAGCTGACTGTTGTTTATTTCCAGGTGTTATCTCCTGACATGAGCTTAGCCACGGTGCGAGCTTATATATGGAAGAAATCAGATGACCTGGTCCTAAATTACAGAGTGGTTCAAGGCAGGTGACCTCAAATTGGATATGCATCAAAGGTTGGTAATCTCGAGCTTTGGCTGGCTTTTATCAGCTACAAATACAATGTGATACTAATGATTTAATGGCTTCGTTCCCTTTTTTTTCGTAAACATAATTTACTGCCATCTGGAAAGGGGAAGTATATTTTATGGATCACATTCTTTTCCTTTTTATTGATTTAAATGTTACAAAAGTAATCTTAGTTGAAGAAACCTAATCTTTGTTAATAGTTTGTTCTCTATCAAATAGGACAAAATTACCTGTGTTCAAATGGTCATTATTGGTAAAGCTAATAACTTCTAGATTTCTGGAACTGTTTTGTAACCATTTCATCTCCTCTTTTACACTATACTATAAGTTTTATTAATAAAAAAACAAAGGTGAGAGTTTTTGTTTAATTGACTATCCATGCTGATATACCATTCTACTTGGGTGTGAAATATATACTTGATTTGTGTTGTTTCAGCAAGAGATGCAGACTTTATTGTGATTAGTCAATGTCTAAAAACACCTTTGAGCACCTGTTCTTCTTTGGTGGCCTGCATTGATGGGTGGCATTATAAGAATGTCGTAAATTCTGAACTCTCATTCGTCACCAAATTTAGTAGCATTCTCCTTACTTGCTTGGATAGTTTTTCTTTAGTGGAGAGCTGTTACTATAAATTTTGAATTATATCTAGTTGGAGTGCGTATTTTTGCTGGACATGATGGAGTCATAGGTGGTCTGCATCTGGCACGAAGGTTATATTAATCGGGTCTGTTCAGAATTATGGCGATCATGCTGGCACATTTGGGTGTTTCTCAGGAATCAGGCGGTTAATTTGAGATGATAACGAAAAACATTGTAAATTTGAATTGTTCATTGAATAATCTAACCATATAAATTATGATCTACAAGTGTATGTTCGCATTCCTGTCATTTTAAAATATTTGTTAATTGTTAATAGCTAGTAATATTATTCTGAAAAGCTCAAATCAACCCATTTTGATATCTAGTGCTGCTTCTCAGCTAGCCCTGCTTTCGTTCCTTTCCCGTGTTCTTCTCCCCTCCTCGTGTATGTATAATTGAATAGTGTTTGGAATAGTGGTGTGTCAGCCTTCAAACGTGTGGCCAAAGGGAAGCTACAAGCCTACAACTCCAAGTTTCAATTGAACGTGTGGTGGAAAATCCCTTCTAATTTAGGATTCTAACACACGCTCACTATGTAATTCCTAACATGAGGCAGTGTTAAAAAGGCATTAAGCATTAGTTGAAGCTATGACTATCCCTTGTAGTTAGGGCTGGACAAGAACTGCTGGCTGGACCGAAACCGACCGGTCCAAGGCCCAAAAAACGCACGCGGACATAAAGTCGGGTAGGCGGGTGGGGAAAGGCGGATTGGGTTGGTTATACACGGGCGGGTTTGGGTTGTAAAAATTGGACCGTGACAATTTGAACTCGACCATAGATGTATGCGATGGGCGTTTGGGCCACTAGAATTTTTTGTGTAGAATTTTTTTTCCCATTTTTTGTGGTTTTTATATGCATTTTTTTTTTGCAGTGTTTTACCTGCAGTTTTTTATTTGCCGTTAAAAGATTAAATAAGATATAAGAAGTACTTGCAATACAAATGAAATACGGACTTTGCATTTAAGAGGTTAAATAAATCTTAAGTATTTTGAAGACTAATGAAAGACTAACTTAATATTAAAAAAATTAAATAAGACCTATAGTTATTCGAAGACCAACAAAAGACCAAACAAATACTTGAAATTATGATAAAAAATAACTTCACAATTAAAAGGTAAAATAAAATCTAACATGTACTCGAAAGATCAACAAACCGATTTAATAATTAAAAAGTTGTGTAAGACTTAATAAGTATTTAGAAGAGAAACAAAAGACTCACTAAATACTTAAAAGGTTAAATAAGATTTAACAAATACATGACTAATTTAACAGTTAAAAGATTAAATAATATCAAATAAATTATTTTAAGATCAACGAAAGACCAACTTAATATATTAAATTTCTTTGATTCAATTTTACTTATATTTAACATTAAAGTGAACACTTCAAAGACTAATAAAATATTGACTTAACACTTAATTTTATATTTTCATTAATTTGTTAGTATTATAAATTAATTTCATATTCATCCAACAAAGTGAGAAAGTTATTTTTAATTTGATAATTTGTTACACATTTCTTTTTTACTCAACAACTACTTTTGATTTATATGCACATCCTATAAAATTTCACAATTTTTTTTAGTCAATTACAATTTGTTTTGTATTATTTATTTTATTTTTCAATTATTAAATTTTACGCTTTCTTTTAAATCACAACAAAAACCCCATATTATACTAATATAAACACATAAATCAATTATACCAAAAATAAAACTATATAAAGAATAAACATTATAATAACCAAAAGTTAATGTAGTTTTATTTTTTCAAACATTGTCACAAAAATCAAATAAGTTCTCTTTCTCTCATCTCAACCATCTATTTATTTTATTATTAAACGACACCGTATATCTCTCACAATTGCCACAAAACACGACACACAAGTACGGTGTGTGTCAGATTAGCTTCCACTCAATTCAACAGTATACACCTCAGTACAGATATATTATATACTCTACTATTTTATATTCCTCAATTTTCTTTTAGATTTAAGATCATATATTATATTATATTATATTTTTTCATATTCTAGTATATTTCATGTTTCAGGAAAAATATTAGTATATATAATTATAATTATAAGAAAGAAAAACAACAACTTTTTTCATTTGTTCGAAAAGAAGCCGTTGCAGTTAAGTTCATCCTCTGAAATGGTTTCAGTAACAATTGGTTTCCATGTTTCACCCATTTCAACCATAACATCTCAAAGGAAACATCTTCGTCGCTTTCAAGTCCATCAACAACCACGTAACTTAGATGTCTTATCTTCTGAATCCGATTCATTAAACAGAGCTTCTTTAGTTATTGACACAAACCAAAACGGTTCTACGATTAAGGAGCAAAACAAGGTTTTGCGTTTTAGTAGAGTTGTTGAAGAGGAGAAGAGTAATGAAGAAGTTGGTTTGGTACCACTTTGGAATGATGGGTATGGAAATCGTACTGTGGAAGATTACTTCTCTGTGGCTAAAGATATTTGCAAGAGTGATGGTGGCCCACCACGTTGGTTTTGCCCAAATGAATGTGGTGTTCCTTTGAAAGATTCTCCCACCCTTATGTTTCTACCTGGTAATACAATAATCACTTTTTGATAAAAAATGTTATTTCGATGTTAATTTAGGACAACAAAATTCCATAATTTTTTAAATGGTTAATGTAGTTTACACATGTGATGAATAGTTAATAATATATTAAGATTGAATAATTTATTAACCATCATCTGATCTAAATGTAATTAAGCACGAATTTGAATGTTGCTAACTAGACGTGAAGTCCAACTACATGTGTAGATTTGAATATTTGAAAATCAAGGTTTAATAAATTGACACCTGATATATCTATTAATGTAATTTAAATTTTGTTAACCATACGTGTGAACTGCGTCAACAATTTATAATGTTGTTGAACTTTTGTTGTCCTAAGTTTGAAGTTGAAATAACATGTGTGATTTTTGTTTTCAGTTGTGATGATAATGTTATTTATTATATTTGAATGTGAAGAATGAGTTAAACATTTAAGTTTATCTCTTGCAGGGATGGATGGAACTGGATTAGGCCTCTCTTTGCACCATCAAGCTCTTGCCAAGTATGTTATATTGTATTCTATTGTATGTATTTTTGACTAACTAATTAACACATCACCATAAAATGGCATTTGTTTAGAATTAGTGCTTTTACATTAATTTTGTGTCTTTGATATTAGACATTATCACAATTATTGCTGCAGAAAGGTTTTGTTGAATGTTAATGACAATAAGAGGCTCTCTTTACTCTAACGAAGTTGTAGGATCAAACAATTTGATATTGATATTGACAAAATTTCAAAAATGATTTATGAAATTGAAAATTGTCGATCCCATTAATCTATTTAGAACAATTGACTAAATTGACAATCCAAAATGACTAATGTGATAAAAGGATTTCAATTTCAATAATCATTTTTTAATTTCATTAATCTAGAGCAAATTATCCGACACTTATAATTTAAAGAACTAAATTAAGGATGTACTTGTAAAAAAAAAATAGTGATTTGCTCTTTCACTTTATTATGTTTGATATATGTGTGTAATGATTCCAAGTTGACAAGTTTATTCTACGTAGTTTGTTGCAATAATATTTTTGCTTTCTCTTACCACCTTTACTTTTTTCACAACAGGTTTTTTGAAGTTCGTTGCTTCCATATTCCTGTTCATGACCGAACGCCATTTGAAGGTTTTTGCTTTTTAACGTATGCTTTTGTCAACTTTCTGAAGTTCATTATTGTTGCTGTTGATGCATTTGAATAAATATTGGTAGTAACTTCAGGTTGATAATTGTAAATTTAGCAGTTTTATTTTATTGAAGCATATGGAACTTCTCAATTGTGATGTGAATTAATATAATCATAATTTGTTGTGTTTTGATTAGTTTATCGTGTGTCTAAAATAGGTTGCAATCAGAATATGGGAGCTTATAGGTTAAAATGGTTTTCCCCAAAAAATTAAGCAAATTTAAGCATGCAATTGATTGTAGAATGTTAAAGATGTGAATGAATTTGAACTGAAAGCTTTTCTTTTTCTTTTTTGATTTATGAAGGGCTGGTGAAACTTGTTGAAGAAGCTGTTAAAATTGAGCATGCTCTATCCCCAAAGAAGCCAATTTATCTGGTAGGTGATTCCTTAGGTGGTTGCCTCGCACTTGCGGTTGCTGCTCGTAATCCAACCGTCGACCTAGTACTTATTTTAGTCAATCCTGGTGAGTCTATTAATGTTGTATTCTTTGTCAAATTTGTTCACATATTTTATTTGGTAATGTTTTGTCAATTATTAACTGTTAGTATGACAATATATACCTTTCAACCACAGCTACATCCTTTGGTAGATCTCAGTTACAACCTTTGTTACCTATCTTGGAGGCTTTACCTGATGAACTGCATGGAACTGTTCCATTTCTTCTTAGTTTTGTCATGGGTAAATAATCTTATTCTCAAACCAAACTGGCCTCATTTTTCACTAATAGAGCTTCTATTTTTTTTTTTTTATCATTATAAATGCTCATTCATGTTTATATTATATAATTTCATGTCATCAGGTGATCCAGTGAAGATGGCATCAGTCAATATCGGAAGTAAGCTTCCTCCTACAAAGATAATTGAACAACTGTCATACAACCTTACTTCATTGCTGCCATGTCTTCCTGTAAGTAGCTTTTGATATTATGTCTATTGTCTCCCCTGCTCCCTCCCTATTTTTTCATTGATTTTGTGTAGGGATATAATGTAATATAATATAATGTTTCTAATTGTTATTTAACAAGAATTACAAGCTTGTGGGATGAAATTACCTCCTAAACTTTGGTAACACACCCACACTTACAAAATTATAGAGGTTTCTGTTTTACTTTGTTGGGTGACCCTTATAACTGTTTTAAATATCCTTTATTTTGTAGTTTTTAGTAATATACATCTTTTTCCTCAATTCCTTTGCTCCACTTTCTAGACAAACATTTACAAATTCATACAATATAGCATTATGTTGAGCTGCAACTAAATTTTACTCTGTGATCTGTTGTCAGGAGCTGGCTAATATTATACCAAAAGACACTCTTCTTTGGAAAATTAAACTTCTCAAATCAGCTGCTGCATATACTAATTCGCGTCTGCATGCTGTCAAAGCTGAAGTACTTGTGCTAGCTAGGTTTTTATCTCTCTAGATTTGATGTCTCATACTAATATTGTGTATGTATAGTAATATTGAAGTACTTGTGCATAATTTGTGACATATCACGGGAGTTCTGTTACAAAAACCTATAGAATTATATGCCTTATATATGAATAATATGTATACGTATTTTTCACACAGTCAATAATAGACGAGGGTTTTTTCACCTAAATTTACTGATTTTGAGCTTCTCTATGATCTCTTCTATAAAATGCATAATTCCCAGATCAATAATGTTTTGCAGGACTTTAGCATTTATCCTCTCCATTTTTGAGACTTGTGTTTTTATAACATGCATATATATACATTACTTTTAAGTTGGTGTTTTCAAATTGGGTGTTGAGATTGACAAATTTTCCATTGTAGTGGCAAGGATAACATGCTCCCCAGTGTAAATGAAGCTCAAAGACTTGCTGGTTCATTGAAGAACTGCAAAATTCGAATCTTTAAGGACAACGGACACACCCTTCTTTTGGTATGTGTAATGGATATATACACTTACATCTATCATCAACAATAACCATGTGACTTTTTCAAATGAAATGTTACCTAGTATCATTTTTGATTTTGATCATTCATTCGAAATTGAACCAACCATGTTTAGGTTTAATGGAAGGGACTAGTCTCTTTTAATGTGGCGAACAATTAATAGTTTGAATTTCTGTTGGGAGGGACATTGACATTTAGTGTTTACTCCTCAAACATGACTTTTTTTCCGGAAGGATTTAGGAGGAAGTGTGTAAGTTCACCCAAAAAAAATTAATTTGAAATTGAACTTGGATGGTCAATAATAAGAATTCTCATCTCTTATTATAAAATAATGCTCTCAGTTGACAGCCCCCTGTCCAATGTGGGTTTAATCAGAGTATTGTGATACACCGCATCACATTAGGATAAGTTCTTTTGTAGTATGAGAGTACTACTTCAGTAAGAACCTAACACATGGCACTGCATAACAATACAGTTAAATAATTAGTTAGATCATTAGATTGAAAACAAATATAATCAAATTAAATCAGGAACAATATCCATGTAGTCTATTTAAGATATTTAAATTTGACAAGGAGACTCTTTCCATGATTCAATTGTTATATTCACTTCTAAGTTGATGACAGTTGAACTTGAAAACAACTAACAGAAATTTTATGACAGTTGCGCTTTTATGTAAAGAACAAACATTTTAAGTTTGGTACTCATCCATCAAACAACAGGCAAACAGAAGGATATCTGGATATGTTTATTAATTTTAAGTAGCTATTTACGACGTACCACAGTCTAACACGGCATTATGGGATGGACTCAGTAGCCTTTTCTTACTATACAGTTTTAACAATATTAGTCACTAATTTACTAATTATGTTATGTAATCTTCTGTGATAACAACTGTTGCTTATTTGATTAATTGTGCTCTGCATGGTAGTGCAGGAAGATTCTATTGGTCTGTTGACAATCATCAAAGGGACTTGCATGTACCGTCGCTCAAGGAGGCGTGATTTGGTCATGGACTTCCTTCCCCCCAGTATGACAGAATTCAGATATGCAATGGATCAAGTAGTTGGGTAATTTGATCTGACATATTATTATGCTTGCCACATATTATTTTTATTAGAAATCTATTAGTTAAGTTTGTTGTTGCATACACGGATATTCATTGAACTGATTGAATGATTACAAAAAAAGAGCTATTTGAATAGATACAAAGGCTACTAGCCTGTTACTAACTAACAAAAGTAAAACAACTGTCTAAAAGAATAACTGAATAAAAACAAATTATTCAACCAACTTAGTGAAACTCTAATAAAATCAAATGGCAATAATCAGTTTATATTGCTAATATGTTACCAATGTGACGTGAATAACAGATTATTTCGTTCTGTTACTGGATCTGTGATGTTCTCTACATTGGAGGATGGAAAGATTGTAAAAGGTCTGTCTGGTGTTCCAGACGAAGGTCCTGTCTTATTCGTTGGTTATCACATGTTGTTGGGATTAGAACTTATCTCACTTATAGACGAATTTCTAAGTCAAAAGGGTATTGCTCTTCGCGGAATAGCACATCCCGAACTGTTTACAGGAAAAATTGAGAGTTCTTCTTCTGAGTTTTCTTTGGTTGATTGGGTTAAGGTATTTGGTGGGGTGCCTGTTTCAGCAAGCAATCTTTTTAAATTACTTTCAACAAAATCTCATGTTCTACTATATCCCGGTGGCGCACGCGAGGCTCTCCATTTTAAGGTGCATCAACTTTCTTTGTTTCATCATATTTTTTATCCTCAGTTATTTGATATTTTACAGATTGTTGGTTAGTTTTGTGGATAATATTTCAATCTAACTTTTAGTTTTCAGAGTTAGTACTTATGTTAGTTTTCAGAGTTCGAACCCTATACCTTTTACTTAAAACTCTTTTCGGAGTCACTTAGCTCACCAACTGAACTACCTACTTGAGACCACCAAAGGAGTCCCTAGATTAGTTTTAGTTTTCTTTGTAAGTTTTAGTTTTCTTTGTACTGTAAAAGCTGTCTCTTACAGCACAAAATCATCTTAATTACATTCATATCTTGTTTAGGTTTGTTCTTACTTTTATGTTTCTATTGATTTATCCTACTAGTGAAACTTAGAGATCAACACTAACTTGTATATGATTATGATTCTACTACGGTGCTCCTACAATGCCAGGGTGAAGAATACAAATTGATTTGGCCTGATCATCCGGAATTTGTGAGAATGGCAGCACGATTTGGCGCCACAATTGTGCCATTTGGAGTTGTCGGTGAAGACGATATTGCTGAAGTAGGTTTTGTTTTTTTCTCTCTTAAAATCTTCTTAACTTTTTTTAACTAAGATAACAATTTAGACTGTCCGTTCTAGTTGAGTCAAGTGATATATCATTTACTCACTCATTTTCTTTTAATTGTGGTTTTAAGTTTATTTACACATATAAAAAATGGATAAAATTTGTTACTTTTAATGAAATTATTTGTCTTTTTTCTATAACACCATTTACTATTTATGATCTCATTCAACTATTTTTGTCTCTGCAGTAAATAGTTAAGTGTCCAATTGACAAAGAAATAGTAAATAGTAACTGATGGAGTAATAAAAAGATGTTGGGAATGCACATGTTGAATATCTTGGTTATTATGGTTCAAAGAAATATCAAGTTCAGTTAATAAAGAATCTAATCTAATGTTATTATGTTAACATAATTTTATAGTTTTCATATATAAATAATCATACATTGTTATGGAGAAGAACCAACATTAGCTAACTCTATATTATTTTTTTTTGTACTTTTTCTGATTGAATTTTACAGATGGTTCTTGACTACAACGACTTAATGAAGATTCCGGTAGTCAACGATTACATCAGAAGCATTAATCGAGACTCGGTTAAGTTTAGGTAATTATTCTTCATCTCAATTTTTTTAATACAATAAAGTTCAGGCGAGTTTGGTCTCGCAGACTCACCAGGGTCAGGGTACTTTCTCGATTGCAAGATTCAAACTCAGGTCCTTGAGATTTTGAGTGCTCGTGCGAGTCATGAATTTGGTGTCCTATTATTTTTATAAGTCGTATATTTTATTGATTATCAAATTCAAATTTCGATAGTCTCAACATAAAAGCTAAAGATTACATAAGCATTGAAAAAATTCATATCAAACCAAAACCACAATTGAATTATAGTAAAATTAGTTATACATATATCTATTAACCCTAACAACAATATCCCTTGACCTAAAAATATGAGTCTTTTAAGTACATATCAGTATATTTTATATATAGAGAGAGAGAATGTATAGTTTTAAAATGAGAGGGTGAAAGGAGTAAATTTTGATCATTCAACTATACATATATAATTAGGATTAAAAGTTATTTAAGTGGCATATGATCACTTAAAAGAATCATATCACATGTGTGGGATCTGAGTAAAATCCTTATCAATTGGACCAATCTGCGTTGGCAATATACTTGTTCATCTTAATTTATGATATGTGATTTTATTAATCATTAAACCAAAGAATGAGAGATATAATAATTTTGAACTTTCAGAGACGAGAGAAGTGGGGAGGTGGCAAACACAAATTTGTCATTTCCAGTGTTACTACCAAAAATACCACCTGGTCGATTTTACTATCTATTTGGGAAGCCTATAAGAATGAAAGGCATGGAGAATTTAGTAAAAGACAAAGAAAATGCCAACAAATTGTACCTGCAGATTAAGTCTGAAGTTGAACACAACATAGATTACTTGATCAAGAAGAGGGAGGAAGATCCTTATAGGAATTTAATCGACAGGAAATTGTTTCAGGCTTTGTATCCTTCTGAAACTAAGCAAACCCCTGCATTTAAGCCCTGATAGTTTGTTCATATAATTCATTATTATTATTATTATTATTATTATTATTATTATTGGTTATTTTGATGTAATCATAATTATTTGAAACTGATAAATAAATATATGTGGATGGTCATCATCATCATTAATAAAATAAATTAATGGACCTTTCTCTGTACCAAGAGAGTATATTAATGGATTTTTGTTTTGTTGCTATTTGCTTATTATTAAATTAATTAATAACTATCCGTCTCCGTTCCTCTTCTCCAAAATAATCGTTGCAATGAATTTTTCACAAAATTAATAAATGAATAAAAGAATATAATTTTTCAAAATTATCTTCGTTGAATATTAATTATTGTCATAAATGTATATTAGAATATAAACATAATTATTAATTAATAACTATCGGTGGGTCTTTGTTGGATAAAGTGACCACTCCAAATTCCCCAACAACTTATTTTCTTTAAAAAATAAATTGATTTCAACTTTTTTTCATGTTTGATCCAAATTGAATCAAATCAAATAATCTCAGTCTCTATTAATCTGAGTATTATTTTACTTAATTTAATTTAAAACCGATTATCGAAATCTAAATAAAATCATTATATTTTATGTCATACTATATTAATAGCATTATCTTATAAAAATATGTTGTATTTAAGTATTTTTTAATTATTTATATTGTATTTTCTCTTTGTAGTTTTTATACTAGTGACATAAAAAGAATATATAATTATTTTAATATTATAAAAAATTTAGTGTTTTAAATATGTCAACCTGATTGAAATAAATCAAATTAACATGTTATTTATCAATTTGATTCAAATTTTAGAGAACTTTTTTAAAAGATAAACCAAATTAACTATTTTTTTTGTTTAGTTTTTTTCTTCTTAAAAAAGTAATCAAACTGATATGTAACACCTAACTCTATCACTCTCAAATTTGTGTAGTTTTGCAGTTTGATTTCTCTTCTCTCTATTGTCGTGTTTATAATTTTTGTGTGTGTTTAAATTATAAATCTCAATATAAAAATTGAACGTGATTATCAAAATTACAAAAGTTGTTAAATAGGGGACTAGAAACTCAGATTTTGAAAATATAGACTAAATATTAAATTTGAACAAAATATAAGGACCAAAAAATGTTTTGAAGTCTTTAATTTATGTAAAACATAATCTAAAATAATACATGTAATCTATTTTCTTAGGATATGTATATCAAATATAGCATATAGGATAAGACATTATGTCTTTATCCTATTCAATCATACTATCTCTTTAACTATACTTGTTTTATGGTGAGAATATCATAGAGATAAAATAATATATAGAATTAGATAAAGATATAAGATATGATTCGGAAAAAAAAATGATATAAGATATGATTAGAATATTGATGAAAATAAATATATGATAACCTTTTTTATATTATTTTTTTACGCGTTTTATTATGACATAATAGAATATTGGAATGTATATTATATTTAAACAATAAATTAACCTTGTAAAATAATTATATATATTTTATTAAAGTAACTTATAATATTTTTAATTTTATAAATTAATAACGAAATAATTACATATTTCTTAAAAAAAAATCATTTACAGAACTAAATAAATAATTTCAATTTTTTTTAAATCACAAGTAACTCAATAATTTTACTTTATATGTTAGATAAACTAAGTAAATGTAAGATATATTATATGTAAATGACAAAACTATACTTGGATAAAAATGAATTTATTTTAAAAGTTTAAATTAATATTCATATTTTTATAATTTTAAATAATAATTTTATTTTTATAATTTTAAATAATAATTTTATTTTCAAATACTCAAATTTCAATAAGTTTTTTGTTTATTAGATCGTATAAAATGACCAAACTACCATTATGATAAAATCATATATTTTTTTTAAATTAATTTTTAATTATTAATATTTATTTTTTAATGTAATATTAGATTTTGTTGTTTTTAATTTATATTTATACTTTATTAAATTACTATTTTTTTTTATGTTTTATAAGATTAACCGAATAAACTACTTTTTTTTAATCATATTTGTTAGTTTTTAACTTCGCTCATTTTTTATTTATGTTTTATAAGACTAACGGAACTAGGAATGACAATAAGTAGGGTTTGCGTAGGGTAGTATAGTACCTATGCCCGTATCCGCATTTAAAAAAAATATTTGTGTCCGTGCCTGTACCTCGTGGGTATCAACTTTAATACTCGTACTTTTGCCATTTGGGTACTTAAGTGCCGTACCCATACCCATTACCCGCACTTCAAACAAAAATATATCGATAAATAATCGTCATTGTTGTGATTAAATTTAAAAAATTGGTATGGGTATAACATATGTAAATTGGTATGGACAGAGCAACATGTAGTTTGATATATGTATAGGACTAAAATTTATTTATTTTTTCAATTTTTTTAATTATTAAAATTGTATTTTTTTTATTAAAGCCTAATTTTTAAGATTAGAACAGAACCTCCAAAATCTATTACTAGCATATTTTCGTGATGACTTATTTATATGTTTATTTTTTAGAATGATCCGAAAATTATGAAATGGAATACTTAAATTCATTGATTTGCTTGGAATAAAAAAGAGAGGTAGAGAGATGAGATAATAGAGAGTGAGAGAGATAGTAGATAGAGATTGGAGGGAAGATAAAGATACATAATAGAGTAGAGGGACATATATGTATTTAGAAAAATCATGTATTTATAAAATATTTTTTCAAACAAACATGTTTTCTTGAAAATCATTTTTATGTCCTTTATGATAATTTTGTAGTTTTAAAAAAATCATTTTTATAAAATTATATACAAACAGGTTAAAAATCATTTTACAAAAATCTCGAAAAAATAGTCTCTAAATTATTTAATACAAAAATCATTTTTATTTAAGCACAAATAAACATATCAAATAATAATAATAATAATATATAATTGCGGGTGAGTACTATAGTACCCATACTCGCACCCACACCCTTTTGGTTTTGCGGGTAATTACCCGTCCCCATACTCATACCCATTATGCGTGTTTTTACCCTATCCATTGTGGGTTTTTTTTGCAGATACCCACTGAATATGAGTCTAATTGCCATCCCTAAACGGAATTATGCTACCAATAGACCCAAAATTATTTCAAATAAAATCAGATGGATCAAGTGGATTTATTTTTGATTCAGGTAGTGATGCTACATTTTTAGTTGAAGATGCTTATAAAGTATTGAAAAATCATGTGATTAATTACTTTGGACAAAAATATGGTGAAGCCTACAATAATGTACCATTTGGAAGGGGGTGCTAATTTTGAAGTGGGGGTTGATTCGTTGAATTGGAATATTAATGTACTAGAGCCAGAGGGGACAGTGACGTGTTTGGCTGTTAGTATTGTGGGAGATGTTAAAGTGCCTAATATAGTGGGAGCTCGTCACCAAGCTGATCATACTTTCCTATTTGATGTTGGAAATAATCAAGTTTCTTTTGTTTCAAAGCCACATGCTTGTGGTAGTGTGTAAGAAAATATGAGATTATTAAGAATAAGAACTTCAAATTATAAATAAAATATGTGATTGGCTTAATTATTTCGTCTTGAGTTTTTTTTTTATTGTTTGATTGTTTATAAGATATTATACTTTATTCATGTTTTATATCTTCATGCAGCTAAATATTTGTAAATTTTAAATGAGCTATTTTCTCAATATAGTTTGTACACAGAATTATTATTATTATTATTTTTAAATATTAACCAGACCTATTCAAGGCACAAGTAGTCGTAACAAATATCTCCTTAGTTCTAATAAAATAAATTTAGTCTCTTATATCTTATTAATATATTTTTCTTATATTTAAGATAGAAGAGAATATTATTTTAGAATTACTAATAACAAATGTTTTAAAAACACTTGTTAAAAAAAATAAAAGAATAATTTTGAGTGAAAATTTTCACTTTTTATAATTCTAAAATTTGAATCACACAATTTTTTAAAAAAATTTAAATTCTTAATAAATGTCTTCAAAAAAAATAGTTAGAATTTTCTTTTAAACTTTTTAAATATAAAAGACAAAAAAAAATTAAAATAAATAACAGAAAAAAAAACTTAAAATAAATACACGGACCCCAAAAAAAATATGGAATTATGCATAATTGTTACTAAGTATTTTTAAATTATTATTTATTATCCAGTTTCCTCGTAGCTTTCCGTCACTTTCTCGGGAAAATTTTGTCAAACGAGTTACACTATAATTTCACGCCTAACTCTGGTTCACCTTGCTCCTTTACACCCAGATCCTTCCGCACTAGGCTTTACACAGGTTTGATTCGACGCTTTATGCTATCAACATTCTTTTAGTTTTGTCAAAGCAATTTGCAAGCTGTTTTTGTCTGAATTTTTCATAAATGGGATCCGATTGCTGTGAATGTTGGTCCAATAGATAGTTTGGTAAATGTAAAACAAATCTTTGCTACTCTCTTCTTTTTCGTTATTGAGCTGCTTCACTTGCTGTTATTTCCTTTTTGGTGTTTTGTAGTGTCTCTTTGTTTCATTGTGACTTTACATTTGTCATTTATTTAGAGCTTCTTTTTCCTGCTTACAAGGTTGAATTGACCAACTATTCTGCTTGTGTCTATATAAATTATATGTGAAAAAGTTTACTAGAATGGCCCATGGAATAATCTGTTAACCCTTGTTTGGATAAACAACTTATTTAAGTGTTTATAGCATAAGTGCTAATCATGTTAGTGATTTTGTATAAACTATTTCTATAACAAAAGATAAAATAAAGTCAAATTGTTTGTAAGGTGTAAACCATTTTCATAAGGTATCTTGGAGAGTTTATAAAAATAAACTGAAAACAGCTCGTTGATATGTCATAAGTTGTTTTCCTGAGCTCTACTAGACAATCTTACAAATGCTTATGTCAGTAGATAAGTTCAAATAGGTCAATAGAAACAGACATTAACTAGTGATATTTAGACAATATGTTGATCTTTTACTGTTGTTAATAGAATTAATCCTTAATTTGCCTACCTGCAAGTATGCTTTCACACACACAAATCAGATGTGGGGGATGATGTTATATGTTTTATTTCTTGTTCAATAGTGAATAACTACGGAGAATTTGAGATGTTTCAGATGTTGCAAGCCTTCATGTTTTATATTGTTGTGATTATATAGATCATGTAGTTGAATAAGCTTCCTTGTTTTTTTCCCCTTCTTTTAAAAATGACGATGTTATGCTAATCTGAGTTTTTTGCTACTCAATAATAGAGAGAATGAAATGTAGAGGATAGTATTATAGTTTGTAAATCAATCACAGTATGTGACAAATTCCTTACCACATATTCAAACAGTTTCGTTATCATATTTATTTATTTATTTATTACTGCATTGGGATAGAATCTGTTGTGGGGTCAATTATATATCCAAATATTTTAACAGAAGCTTATTCATCCAAAGAAGTGCAAGGCTCACTTGCATTTTGAAAACAAATAAATCCTTTTAATCTTAGACTGGCAAGTTCATTTGTTTTCACTGTGCAGACATTATGTATAAAAACCGGTTGCAAGAATTGGCTCAAAGAAGCTGTTTTAATTTGCCAGCCTATTCGTGCATTCGTGAAGGGCCTGACCATGCTCCTCGTTTTAAGGTAACTGTTAACTTCAATGGAGAGACCTTTGAAAGCCCCACATTTTGTTCTACTCTTAGACAGGCCGAACATGCAGCAGCCGAGGTAGCTCTCAACTCACTGGCAAAGAGAGGTCCCTCTAGAACTTTGGCAGCTAGAGTTCTGGTGAGAAATTTGGAATATTTTTATCAACCTTTGTCCCTACATTTCCTAGATATCACCTAGGTTTCTCTCTTTCTTCTAAGTCATAATAACCTGATTGACTTGCCAAATGCACAGTTGTTTTTATTCATTGTCATTTGATGTATAATGCTTTTGATTTTGAATATTAGAACAGATGATCATAGGGTGTCACTGTTTTGTGTCAATTGATATTAATTATGAAGTCATGGCTTAAAGATTTTAGCTTGATATTTTAAATTAAATGAAGTAACTGTTAAAAATAGATGGTTCAATGGTTGCTTATATGAGAAATTCTTCCTATAAAAATAACCAACAATAGAGTATTAATTTTTGTTTATGCTGGTGTCGCTGTATCAGCTATATGAAGTTAGAGCTATGCTGCGATAAACTTCTTCATGGTTCTATATCTATTATCTATAAGCTCAGTTCCCAGTTTTTATGAATTATTCCTGGTCAATGTAACTACTGGAAGTCGAGTTCCCATACTTTGCTTTCTTCCTGTGACAGTAATCCTCGGTTAAATTTCAACTTACATTTCTTGAACCTCTCTCTCTTTGCTGGGAGAAAATGCTAACGAGCCAACATGAAGGCCAAATATACATTGCCCTTTAGGTCTTTACTGGATTTTCCTATCCTGATGTAGATGTACCCTTCTAACTGCAGCAGGCCAAGGAGATGTCCAATTAAACTCATCCATAACTCTAAGAAATGTCCTTCATATTCCTAAATTGTCCACTAGCTTAATTTCCATACAAAAATTAACACAAGACCTATCATGTAATGTTGTTTTTTATAACAAATCTTGTGTCTTTCAGGACAAGAATTCAGGGAGGACAATTGGTAATGCTAGAGCATGGAATGGTCTTTATTACTTGGATAATCAAAATCTTCCTCCAAACTTACTCAGTAATACCACCTCTTTTTTTTTCTGAATCAATAAAGATCAACAGGGATAAGGTCATTTTGTACCACTGCTGCCTGGGTCATCCTTCATTTAGAGTTATAAAACGTTTCCTTCCCTCTTCAAAAAATTAGAGGTAGAAAGTCTTTATTGTGAGGTGTATAAGCTTGCTAAACACAAACATGTACCTTTTCTAGTTAGTAACCAAATGAGTACTTCTCCATTCCATTCTGTTTAGTTCATATTGATGTATGGGGTCTCTCTAATGTTCCAAATATATCAGGAGCCCGTTGGTTTGTAACCTTTATTGATGACTGTACTCGAGTTACTTGGGTTTACTTGCTAAGACAAAAATTTAAAGTCAGTTCTGTGTTTGTACAGTTCTTTTCCATGATAAAAAACCAATTTGGAGCGAGTATTAAGAGGATTAGGTCTAATAATGCCAAAGATTACTTTAATCATGGACTTAATTCTTTCTGTCAAAAGGAGGGCATTATTCGTGAGTCTTCATGTGTTAAAACACCCCAACAAAATGGGATTGCTGAGAGGAAAAATGAGCACTTGTTAGATCAAACTCGAGCGATGTTATTTCGAAATAAAGGGTGATATTATATCTAGCAACTAATTATAGTTGGAACTTGCACCAATTTGATGTAAAAAATGCATTCCTCCATGGAGATCTAGAAGAAGAGGTTTATATGGACTTAAACAATCACCACGAGCGTGGTTTGGGAGGTTTGCTAGAGTCATCGTGGGTGTAGGCCTCAAACAAAGCCAAGGAGATCATACCTTCTTTATCAAACACTCTGAGTCAGGGGGAGTAACAGTGTTATTAGTATATGTGGACGACATTATAGTGACCAGTGACGATGAAAAAGAGCAACAACTGTTAGGACAACACCTAGCCAAGGAATTTGAGATTAAACCCTTGGGAAAATTGAAGTATTTCTTGGAAATTGAAGTGGCTCACTCTAAGAAAGGGATTTTCATATCCCAACAAGAATACATCATAAATCTTTACAAGAAACGGGCAAGACAACATGCAAGCCAATGAGTACACCAATCCTAAAGTTGGGAAATGCAGAAGAAGACGTTGCAAATGACAAGGAAATGTACCAAAGATTGGTTGAGAGACTCATATATCTGTCATATACTAGACCTGATATTGCTTTTGGTGTAAGCCTAGTCAGTCAATTCATGCACCACCCAAAGGAGGTACGCTTGCACGCTGCACTCAAAATCGTGCAATATTTGAAAGGAACCCCAGGAAAAGGAATTTTGTTCAGACGAAATGGAAATGTCGGTCCTGAAGCATATACTGATGCCCATTATGCAGGGTCAATTATAAATAGAAGGTCAACCCCGGATATTGCACTTTTTTATGTGGGAATCTTGTGACTTGGAAAAGTAAGAAATAAAGTGTGGAATCCAGATCCAATGCTGAAGCAGAATTTAGGGCAATGACACAAGGGATATGTGAGTTACTATGGTTGAAGATCATTTTGGAGGACCTGAAGATAAAGTGGGATGAACTAATGAAACTCTATTGTGATAATAAATCTGCTATTAGCATAGCACATAATCCAATGCAGCATGATAGAACTAAGCATATTGAAGTCGATAGACATTTCATCAAAGAAAAACTCGACAGTGGCCTAATTTGCACTCTATGTGTCTCCTCCTAAGGCAAGCTTGCAGATCTTCTAACTAAAGGGCCAAATAGCAAAAACTCTGAAAGAAATGTATCCAACCTGGGAATGGAGAATACCTATTCACCAGCTTGAGGGTGGAGTGTCAAAATATGTTTCTGTTTTATATCCCTCAAGTATAGGGATTCAATTGTATAGGCGTGCTAGTAGGGATTTCGTTATATATGAGTACCAATAGAGATTTAGTTATATATGAGTTCTAATAGGATTTGGTTGTTTAATAATCTAGTATATATATATATATATCTGATGTATTGCCAACATATTTCAATTAAATAAAATATAATTTTTACTCTAATTCTTGAGAGTTCTATATCCAAATGGAATATATGAATAGAAGAATTTGATATTATGAATATAACTTCTCCCCTCGTGTTAAGATACAGGAATCTAAACTTTGAAGAATACTGGATATTTTTGCTTGTTGAATTCAAGTGTAGTATATTATAGTGCTTTTCATTTATTTTCTATCTTTTCTCTACACTCTTCTAGGTGGGAAGAGAAGAACTGGAATGGGATGTATAAACTCTTCTACTACATTGTTGAAAATATATTAAAAGTTAACTTCTGCTGTTTGGTGTTTACAGGATGAAACAGGAGTATACAAGAATTTGCTCCAGGAAACTGCCCACAGAGCTGGATTGAATCTTCCTGTTTATACGACTATTCGTGCTGGACCTGGTCATGTCCCTAACTTTAAATGTACCGTTGAGATTGCAGGAATGCATTTTGCTGGAGACCCAGCTAGGACCAAGAAACAGGCTCAGAAAAATGCTGCAATAGCTGCTTGGTCTGCATTGAGAAAATGTAATTATATTTATATTTCCAATTTAGAGTCATGAAACTTTCTCTGTAGTACAACATAATTTTGTCTCATTTTTCAATTTACCTTTTCTTCTTTTTGATTTGACATTATCTGGCTTATGCTTCTTCTTTTCTTTCCAGTACTTACTTTACATTCTATTTGTTCTAAATTTCTTTCCAGTGTCAGAGAATCAGTTATCATCTTCAACTTCATCCTCATTTTCTTCAGAGTCTAAAAGCAATGAAGAACAGGAACATGTCATTGTTGCTCGGGTCCTTGCAAGTTTACATTCATCTGGGTCAAAGAACTTTCGGGAAAGTAATCATCAACATAGATGGCAAAAGTCCACCACAGCCTCATTGGTGTCAACCCAGCCAACTCCAGGGATGTATCCTATGCAATGCCATCATTGTACAATCTCGAACTTCTCACCTGAGTTGGCCCTTTATCAGATTTGGCAGCAAGAACAAATTATGCAGCAACAAAATCGCCTGTTGGCGCTAACCATTCAACCAATTATTCCCCCCACTCCGCAGATTTATCCATTAATGCAGTCTGTGCTCCAGCCAGACCACTATCTTTATTTTCCAGCTAAAGAGTTAGCATCAGTTCCTGTAGCAAGATTTTCTATTGCTACACCTAGGCCACCATTTTACTTTTCAAACCAAATTGTTCCCGAGTTAAACAGGGGGGTGTCAACAGTAACCATTAGGGAGATACAAGAGGAAAAAGCTGAAGATCCCACAGTTAGCAACCTTAGCAATGAGACAAGAATCCTATCACCAGCTCCAGAGAACGAGAGACAGAAGCATGGCGGCTCCGAAAGCAGTAGTAGAAATGATGAACTGAGAGGAGAACAAAGTGGGAAATCTGAGTGGGATTCTCATTCTCATAGGAACATGGGATATGCACAAAAACCAGTTAACATTGAGCTGCAAAACTCAACCAGAGTTGCCATGTCACATTCACAAGCTAGTTCCAACCGATGTTTTAGACCGCCAGCAGCTTCATATTCCACGATGAGAACCGTGGTCCCTACTTCATCTGCGGGTTCCACAGTGCAACATAGGGAAGTACCTATGTCTGTTGCTTCAAGGTTGAGAACTGGCGTCCCACGAAGTCCAGGGGTGATAAGAACGTCTACTCCTCTATTCAATATGGCCCCAGCTGTGAGAATCAGATCAGTAGTTCCAGTTTGCTCAGCTCCTCCAAGGAGGCCCATGACAGAGACATCCAAAAGCAAGGAAAAAGAAGATTCAAAACCCAAGTCTCTTGAATAAAGCTCTGAGCTTGGCCATCTTAAATATAAATACTTATATGAGTATTGAGTAGATAGAGGATAAAAAGTGTAGTAGTTCGTGCCAAAATGATGTTGGTTGCCTCTGTAAGCATGGTAAACTAAAACCCTAAAAATAGGTTTTAGTTAAGGTTGGAACTTAGGTTTTTCTGAGCGATTCGTTCTCACTCCAGCTCAACCGCTTGGTTAATAGTGGATGGATTTGAAAATCTAATTTCCCACCTGAATTGTAATAATAGTTTAATTGTGAAATTAAGATTACATGGTTCTAAATTCTAATAATAGATATAAGTAATGAAGAAACGACACAATAAAAATGACTGTTATTTTTGTAGTAACCAACATTTTTCTAATAATTTGCTTTTCTTATTAATAATTATTAACTTTTTATGGACAAAAAATTTATTATTAATTTTACAATATCAATAATCGTTTTTAAACAAAAGATTATTTGCACACACTAATAAATTACTATGAGAATGACATTATTTGTTATCACAAACATGATCGTTATTCCTATCCCCAAACTTTTTGTCGGGATGGTGTGAGTCGTCCAAATGGACTAATCTCAATAGAGATTACTATTTATAGCGACAAATGAACATCCATACTATCTATCTTTTCAATAAATAAAGATGTAATTAAGAAATAACACTATTTCAATAGGAACCAAAATTTTACTTATAATGTACTTTTGATATACTAATTATTAACTACTATTTTTATAAATAAATATTAGTAAATTAGTAATTACGCTAATCATAGCTAAAAAAAAGTATCCGCATGCAAGTAATACTAATAAATTGTTATGAGAATAACATTATACCAAATTGCTATTAGAAGGGCACTGTTAGCTATCAGCAGTTAAGCACAGAGAAAAAGAAGTGAAATGAAAAGGAAGAGAAATTGATGTCCCGTAAAGGGTATCCAAATTTCATTTCAACAGCAGAATAGTAGTTAGCATTAGCACATGGGTTGGCTTGTCATTTGTCTCGTAACACACATCGTAGCCCACATCATTTTTCAATACATTTAAGTTTGTTAAGACAGCTCCTTCTAGTCGACCAAAAACATAAAAAGACAGCTCCTTCTCGAATACTGTCTTTTTCAATAATTTTTTAATTTATAAAATCTATCAATCTACCATTTGAATAAATCAATTAACTTTGTAGGACGCTTTTAAATAAGTCTATAAAATGAATATTTCAAATTCGAATGAGATTTTGTCAATGTTACCGTATCAATTCATTTATCAATGACTGATTTAAGATCAAATTCAAATTGATAGTAAATAATTAACTGTAGATATTAAATTGACAATTTAATTATACACATTTGATAGAAGGACCGATAAAAATAATCTTTGACAGAGTCGCCAATATTTTTAAAAATATTGTAATCTTATTAATATCTTGTTAAAAATTTGGAACTAATTTAGTAATTTACTTTGTTCTTGTTAAAGAAATATATGAAACAAAATATAGTGTTTGTAACAAAATGATAAAGGTAAAATTGCATAAAGATTGTGAATTACGGATATATTGTCCATGCCTTAGGAGTTACGTTACGTTTAGAAAGTACTAAAATAAAAATACTACTCGATTGAGGAAATTGAGTATTGTAAATTGTGAAATTGAGCAGTGGTTTGACTTGATTTAAGAAAATGAGAGCAAAGAAGATCTCATCCTCTCTTTATACTTTTTCTTGTTGTTTCGAACCATAAGTCCAACCAAATACTACATACACCCCCAAACAAAACAAACCCCCCGTAACCACTTTTTTATTATTATAGACTTAGAAACTCTCTTTTTCTTTTATCTTTTAAGTACTGTTTCATTTTCAGTTTACTTCTGAGCAGATCACTGAAATTTCGGTACTCAGTGAATTCTAAAAGTTTGCGGTTCTCTACTCGACTGTGCTACTGAAATTTCACTTGTGATTTCATTTCAATTTCAATTTCAATTTCGAATTCAAATCGTTCTCTAAGGATAGTAATAACTAAAGTAAAGTGAAGTGAAGCTGCATTCATTTTATTTATTTATTTATTCATATTGTTAATCAATGTTTTTGATTGATTAATTGAAGCGGTTATTGTTTGGTAATTGTGAATTAGAAGCGATGTTAAGATATGGTGAAGCATAGATTGAACAAATGGGATGTGTGATTGGTCGTGAAGCGTCGTCGGGAATAATATCCGAGAAGAAGGGTTCAGGTGATGAAAGTAACCGGAAAGTCGATGAAGCTTCGGCGGCGGCGAGTAACGGTGAAGGGAATACGGTGGTAGAGGTTGATAATGGTGGTGATAGGGTTCAGCGAAGTGAAAGAAGAAGATCAAAGGCGAATCCAAGGCTAAGTAATCCGCCGAAGCATTTACATGGGGAACAGGTTGCTGCTGGATGGCCACCTTGGCTCACTGCAGTGTGTGGAGAAGCTCTCAGTGGTTGGATTCCGCGAAAGGCTGATACCTTTGATAAAATTGATAAGGTTTTTCTCCTAGCTCTTTACTTAATTTTGAGTGTATGTTATTCATGTTGCATTTAATTTAATGGATCATGCCTTATTTGAATATGTGCATGTAGATTGAATTATGAATTATTGATCCGTTAGTAATTTGTTGTAAGAATTAATTGGAGTTCATCCTTTAAGCAAGATCTCGGGTTTGAGCCTTGTGTATGAAAAAAATGTGGTTAGAAGAAGAGACTTCATTAAAGGTGGTCAGTCAGGTTCCTCGGCAAAGCTGGTGGATACTTCTCACCAATAACATGGTTAAAAAAATGGAATTGAATCCTTGTATTTGCATTATTTGAGTATGAGCCTAAGAGGAACTAATGTAGTGTAGAATCTCACATTAATGTTGCTTTCATTTTAGATTGGGCAAGGAACTTATAGTAATGTGTACAAAGCTAAAGACATGTTGACTGGTAAAATTGTTGCTATGAAGAAGGTTCGATTTGACAATTTGGAACCCGAGAGTGTTAAATTCATGGCTAGAGAGATTCTTATTCTGCGAAGGTTGGATCATCCAAATGTTATTAAGTTGCAAGGTTTAGTTACATCAAGGATGTCGTGTAGTTTGTATTTGGTGTTCGATTACATGGAGCATGATTTAGCTGGACTTGCTGCAAGCCCGGGAATCGGGTTTACAGAGCCTCAGGTTAGAACAGGTTTGCCTTGATAATTTTAGTAATTGCTTAAGTTATTTTTTTGGTAATTTGCACACTTTCTTTTCAAGCATTAGTATTTGATGTTTCCAAAAAACTGCACCTTCAATTGCAGATAAAATGTTACATGCATCAGCTGCTATCAGGACTTGAGCATTGTCATAACCGTCATGTACTTCACCGTGATATCAAAGGATCAAATCTTCTTATTGACAACGAAGGAGTACTTAAGATTGCTGACTTTGGATTGGCATCCTTGTTTGATCCAAACCATAGGCATCCCATGACTAGTCGCGTAGTAACACTTTGGTATCGGCCGCCTGAGTTGCTTCTAGGTGCCACATATTATGGTGTTGGTGTAGACCTTTGGAGTGCTGGATGTATTTTAGGAGAGTTATTGGCTGGGAAACCAATTATGCCCGGCCGTACAGAGGTGACAACTTACATATCTCATTTTGTGGCTTTTAGGATTTTTCATTTCCTTGTTTTCTGTGTCACAAGTTCACAACTATCTAGGTTGCAGTAATCTTGCTCTAATTATAGTTTGCATTTATGAGGATATAGAGGTGCTAGTGGTTATAAGGATATTAATAGTAATTTCATTTCAGTTACTTAAATATGCTGCGTGGACCAATAACTACCAAATTACATTGTCCACAATGTACACACAACTGTTATATTTTTAGTATCTTTCTCTTTTTGAGTAGTTTGCTAGATCTTATTATTAAGTTGTATATCTCATGCATAGTTTGTAAGAATTTCAAATTTCTATAGCATAGTAAGTTATTTAAAATCACAATTCATTTTTGTAACTCCTTACTCACATAGGTGGAGCAACTGCACAAGATATACAAACTATGCGGTTCACCGTCTGATGAATACTGGAAGAAGTCAAAGTTGCCCAATGCTACCTTGTTCAAACCTCGAGAGCCATACAAGAGATGCATAAGAGAGACATTCAAAGGTTTTCCACCGTCTGCTCTACCCCTTATTGATACTCTTCTTGCAATTGATCCTGTAGAGCGGAAAAACGCCTCAGATGCTTTAAGAAGTGAGGTTGGTTTTTTTTTTATTAAATCCCTAGCTTTGCAGTCATACCACTTAAAGTATATATCTATACATACTTAAAGATCTTTTTGGTGATACGTATGACTAAGCTGCATATTGAGCTAAAGGAAGCCCTAAAACACATACTTGAAGCTCTGCTTGGTAGTACGTATGGTTAGGCTACATAATGAGCTACATGAAGCCCTATAATTTTCAGGCTATATGATCCTTAACAACAATGTTAGTCAGTGAATATTCTGATATTTACATCAAATTTTCCAAGAGCTTAGTTCTTTGGCTTCTTGTTTCGGATATCCTATACTAACAATGTGAGTGAATGTAATAAATAACCTGCTGCTATAGGAAAACCACCTCATCAAATCTCAATACAGTCTTAGAGGTGATGCTTCTGTGTTCAGCCGTGTCTATCTTAACCACATGAATCCCATCTTGGAATAGATTTAGCAATTTCATTTTGTGGTTTCTTTGGAATTAAAATTAAATGTGAGTCCTTCATGGAACAAATGACTAGTATGGTCATGATAAATGTAGACAGTCCAAAATCAATGTAATACTGACCTATATGTATGAACTTATAAAATGAAACTATCTTGAATGCGATTCAGGTGTCATCTTGGTTGTGTTACATCTGCTTTGCTTGTTTGCTCCTACATTTTGCAGTTCTTTACCACAGAACCATATGCTTGCGATCCTTCTAGTCTTCCAAAGTACCCCCCAAGCAAAGAAATGGATGC
Organism: Cicer cuneatum; assembly: GCA_037974295.1. NCBI lineage: Eukaryota > Viridiplantae > Streptophyta > Magnoliopsida > Fabales > Fabaceae > Cicer > Cicer cuneatum. The sequence goes on along the minus strand of JBBPBO010001986.1, from coordinate 70,784,991 downwards.
TAAAAGACGGGATGATGAAGTGAGGAGGTATTTCTGCTCTTAAGTTTCCATTCTGCATATTGGAAATATTTGTGTATATATATTTAAATAAGTATCACCAAGTGATTGATGATTGGGAGGGAGGAAGTTGAAGGAAGATAATGACTGCTAGGACTAAATGTAGGGTGTTGACCCTGATATTAGCTAAAAATATTTTTTATATTATCTAGATTACTATTCATTGGTTTTTTTAACCTTCTGTTACAAATATACGCTCTTCCAAGACCAATACACGCAACATAAACTTTACAGTCCAAACATAATCACATGATGACATTTATAGCAGTCAATATTAGTGAAAAGTTATCCTTTTTAGTTTTTGTTAATGTCTGCTAGCTATGATTTAGCCAACCTGGTATGTTTGACCATCTCTAAGATATTTTTTGTCTCTATAAATGTTCAGACAAAGAGCTGCAAGCAAAGCTCAGGTTGATGGTCCAAAGAAGCATAGAACACGAGATCGTGCTGTGAAAGCTTTTCCTGCTCCCGAAGCCAATGCCGAGCTTCAATCCAATATTGATGTATGTTCAAACAATTTGCTAATATTGATAATCACTAGTATATGAGTGATGCCTTGGTTTATACAATTGCTAAATACACGTGCTTTGAGATTAATGTCTTTAACAATGCTTAAGCAATGAAAAGATCAAGACTAAGTAGAAAGGAGTAAAAGGACAATTAGGATTTGGCAACTGAACTTTCTTAATACGTCTCAAGTATGGTTGATGATATATAGTTCCTTAAAACATTTGAATTATAGCAAACCTTTTAGTTATCTTACTTCTGAATGAGCTTAGCTCAAATGGTGTCCTACTCGTAATTATGAAAGCTTGAGCCTTCTCTCTTTTATCCTGGATTTCTTACTGCTTAAATATCATCATGCTTGGAGGCAATATATTTTGATTAGATTCATTGGTTTGATGATGGCTTCATCTTGGTGTCCTACAAATGGGTTCTTTTAGGATGCACAACACATGCAGAGATATTAAAAATTTCTTCTGTATTAAATACCGTTATATTTCTGTGCATCTTTAGCTTCTTCTGTGCTCTGTTTAAGGAATTTATTTTATCCTTCCACATACTTGTTTGCTTCTTTCATTCTAATAATAGAAAAAATCTGCATGATTATGATATTGTGAATAAAATCGATTAAATTTGTTTCTATGATTTCATGTGTAACAGAGAAGACGGCTAATCACTCATGCAAATGCCAAGAGCAAGAGTGAAAAGTTCCCTCCGCCACATCAAGATGGACAACTTGGTTTTCCTTTGGGATCTTCACATCATATTGATCCAGAAACTGTTCCTACTGATGTCTCTTTCACTTCAACCACATATACCTATTCAAAGGAACCATTTCAAGCTTGGTCGGGTCCAATTGGTAATGCTGCTGATATTGGAGTGCCGAAGCGGAAGAAACACACAGCAGGAGAGGCATGGGATTTATCAAAACCACATAAAGGTGCTCCCAAGGATAAGTTTAAAGGAAAGGGAATTATAGCTTAGATATATATAGCACATTCTTATAGAGTCAATTTAAGAATCTACCTCTGCTGCCTCATTTTTGGGTGCCTACCAACTTGCTGCGCAATGCCCTTTGAGTATGTCCCATTGTCCTGAGTTCAAGACAATTGCCTATCAGCAAGTGGTATTTTTTTTTTCTGTTACAGCTATCAGCAAAGGATGATAAAAATAGTCTTTCCCCATCTTTAATTACACTTTCAAATTATATCCCATAATTTCTTTTCCTTTTTTTTAAATGAAGCTTCTTTCTTCTGTTCAAACTCGTGAGAAAATTACCATAATGTACATCTTGATTTCTTTAAGGAGTCCCTTGTTAATATCTAACTTAGTTTAATTTGTTTTTATTTATTTCTTTATAAATTATGTTTATTTTGTTGAGAATTGTGATAAATATCCTGAGCTATTTCCATGTCCTCATTTCAAGAATGTGTTGGTATTTGGTGGGCAAGTCATCTGAGGTATTTTGCAATCTTTTCACGCCCTTTGAGACCGTTATAAAAAATAAACCCATCTTATAATTGTGCTATGAATAAATGCCTCTGAAGAGAGGCACGTGTAGAAAACCAAGAACAGAAGTAAATGCCTCTGGTGAATAGACCTCAGCAGACTCTCTGAAGAGAGGCACGTGTAGAAAACCAGGAACAAAATAAAAAATCTTCAACATAAATTCAGTAGGAAAACCAAACTTTGCTAAGGCGTCAACCACCTGATTCGTCTCTCTAGAAATTGGATCTCATCTACTTACCACCGTCATAACAAGGGAATGGATCTGATAAATAAATAAATAGTGTAGGGCAAAGAGGGATTTATTTTCAAAATATTTGAGTTTATTTAAATTTTTAATTAATAAATGAGTGTGTTGAAAAAAAAAACTTTTTACTAAGAATATACTCCTATCTTCCAACACCGAGTAATCAATTTCTAAAATATATCATTTTAAAATGAATGACTATTTTAATTTTTAATGAAATCGTTCAGATGTACTGCTACCTAGTATTAGATATGTTGGAAACTGAGATGTGGATCATTCAAGGCACATTAGCATGGCGTACTTCTCCTGTTCGAACCGGGGTTTGAAACCAAATCTCTCCTCAGGAGGATAGATGGGGCGATTTAGGTGAGATCCAATATAGATCCAACTTTTTATTCACTCGTGGGATCCGGGCGGTCCAGGGAGGACCATCACGGCTCCTCTCCTCTCGAGAATTCATACATCCCTTATCAATATATGGACAACTATCTCTCGAGCACATGTTTAGGTTCGGCCTCAATGGAAAAAGAAAAACGGAGCACCTAACGACGTATCTTCACAGACCAAGAACTACGAGATCACCCCTTTTATTCTGGGGTTGTGAATTACTAATATGTGACTATCTAATAAAGCATATTAGCCAAACAAACCAATATATTAAATTTTTCGACACTGTGAATTGCACTTCTTCTTTAAACTTACAACTTGTTAGATTAATATCCCGCTTCACCCAAAATCTCTTTAAAAAATGCATTGAATAAAAGTAGCACTCCTAGCTTTTGAAAATACCCGAAATATTTTCTTAGATTAGGACACATTTTTTCAATAAAAACAATTTCATGTAATGTTTGGACGAGTGTTTGAAAATGTTTTCTCGTGTCCCAATCTCAAAGCATCGCAAAAATATTGAAACATTAAACCATAAAAATATATTATCACGATATCTTCTCAATTGTCTCCACCTCTCCTTTTCTCTTATCAATTTTTTTCTCTCGCTTTTTATCTCTATTCAATATTTTTTTTAAAAAAAATATGAAAGAGTTAGATATGTGGATAGAGTGAAGAGGCATCGTAGTGGAGAAGATCCAAGTTTTCAAATCAGAGTTGTTTGAATGTGCGGTACTAACTTGATTTACTAAGTCTCTCAAATGCATATTTAATCAAACACACACTTAACTAGACCATAGTCGTCCAACTAATGCAACTATAAACGTATATCACTCTAGCCCAAGCCCAAATAAAACTCCTCAGCCTAGTATCAATTATGTCACAATTATAAGCCTCTCATCGAAAATTAAACAAAATTTGATAGTGTAAGTTCGCATTGCAACAATCACTAACTCAACATATTATCATATGTTTGGTACAAGGGCGAAAAATATAACTACATGATGAAATCTTACTCTCCAAATATATATTAACCAAACATACACGTCAATATATATTTGGAGTAAGATTTTCATAATCCACCATAATAACTTTTAAAGAATTCACAAAAAAATAAAACAAAATATTTTTTAAAGCCATCAATGTAGCCCATTCCTACTACGTCTTCAAAGTCCAAACATGCTTTTAATTCAGGTGTTTCTCTTTCCCACCTGCATGCTCATTAATTAATTATAAATTACTAACATTAAAAGAATGTCCACCCAAATCAAATTTTAGAAGATTTAAACTATATACAATAAACCAATTTGATATACATATATTATTTTAGAGTTTAATGGAGGTGCATTGTTAATGTAATTTTTTTTTACTATTTTACACTGATATTGAATGATAATTACAACAGCATTTTAAAAATAACTGCAAAACATTTGATTTTATTAGATGTCAAATGTAAATTTAGTTTTATAACCAAAATTTATCCCTTTTTTTATTTTATTATATTATTCACTGTTATGTCTTAAGTCAATGAATCTAAGCAAAATAATTCAAGTTATCCAAAGTTTGATCATAATGTAAATAAAATATGATTAAAAATAGTTTTAAGTGTAATTTGAAATATGATATTCCTAATCAATTTATCGTTAATTGAAGTTTATTAACTATTTAAAATCAATTAATTTATTTATTTTTGCAAGAGTGTTTAAAAATTGATGATTTAATATAATTGATTTCATATTTTCTTATAACTATGTTAAAATAACAATCTTTCATTTGATATATTGTCTCTATTAAATTGATTATCAAATTAATCCATATTAAAAAAGTATAAATTACTATTATGGAAGAAGAAGAAAAAATTTCATGCAATATTTTATTAAAAAGTTTTATATAATCCGTACATCAAAATCAAACACGTGTAAATTTAGAATTATTATCATAATATAAGTTAAACATTTTTAATAATTTTATAATTAAAATTCTTTATATCATAATGTATATAAATTAATTTAAAAACATAAGAGAGAGGTCGTAACACATTAATAGTTCAATAAAAAAGAAATCGCATGCACTCTCTTAAATTATTTTCTACGTAGAGCGAGTAATTATACCTGACCCTAAATTATTATTATTTTATTACAAGAAAAAGAAGGGTAAGACGTGAGCTGCGTAACACACAAGCACATCACAAACCACTGACGTTATAAAAACCGACGAACAAAATCACTTCTAGTCTAAAGACTTGAAATGAAATTAAAGTGTTAACTCAAAACTCAAAACTCAAAACCCAAAACCCAACGTGATTGACTTGTGTTGACAAAAACCAAAATACCTTTCTTCTCTATTTGGTTCTCTCAAAAGACTACTTCTTCCAAAAGAAGCTTTGCAGTTATTATTATTATTATTATTAAGTTTGAAATGGAGGATAGTGGCAGCAGCAATAACAACATGATTGTTAACAATGTCGCTCAAGCTATATCCACCGCTCTCAACTGGGCTTCCACTCCCGATGCTCGTCAATCCGCTCTCTCTTTTCTCGATTCCGTAATCTATTCACTCTTCTTCTTCTTCTTCCTCATTTTCCCTTTCTTAACTCTTTTTTTTTTCTTCCATAAAACAACTCATTATTCAGGTTTTATCAATTGCCTCATGTATCCGATCACACGGGATTTTTCTTTTTTGTAATTTTGTGTTCACAATTAATTTGAATCTTTTTTCACAAGAAACCCTAATGAGCGTTAAAATCATAGATAATCGTTGTTTTCATGATAGTTTTATCGTTGTGGATTGTTCGATGTTAATTCACATGATATGGTACTAGCTGATAATACGCCTATTGATACTAGCATTTGAAAATCATCCACTTTCTCTAATTTTTTAGAAGAGTGTTTGTATGTATGCTATAAAAATTGTGAAATGATTTAGTATAATTTGCAATTTAAAATATAATAAAGGATAGATTGATAAGACAAGTTTTTGTTTTTTTCCTATGATGATAATGACCTAATTGAGTTTACTTGTTGATAGTTTTTTTTTTTTGCCACATTTTGTGCAGTTTAATCACTTGCCATGTTAATATTCCTATAGTATTTGCTGTTATATTATGTGCATGTTTGGATTGGTTTGTTGGTGAGTTTGAGGAAATCATGGTGACACTGCAATTTTGTTGAACCTCCAAAGTGTAGCTTTTGCCAAAATTGCATTGGCACACCCAAACATACACTTAACTGCTACTTGTTCTTGCAGTAGTTTTACTAGTATTGCTACATTACAGTGGTTGGTTAATATTTGAATATCTGCTCATCACTAATCTATTTAAAATTTCTTCAGATGAAGGCAGGTGGCGATATACGGACATTAGCGAACACATTGTTCGTTCTGGTGAAAAAGAATTGGTCATCTGAAATCCGGTTGCATGCTCTTAAGATGCTGCAGGTTCAAGTTTTTATATGTTGTTGCTACCTTTTCTAGGAGATTTATTTTAATTTTTCTTATCATTGGTACTTTTAGTTATTTATCCCTGTGTCTTGTATGAGAATATATCTGTCTGTATACAGCATTTGGTGAGGTTAAGGTGGGAGGAATTAAGCCCGGAAGAGCACAAGAATTTTGCAAATCTCTCCATTGATTTAATGTCTGAGATTGCGGATCCTTGTGAAGATTGGGCTCTTAAAAGTCAGACTGCTGCCCTTGTTGCCGAGGTTTTCATCACGTTGCTCTCCATTTTTGTTTACATTGCTTCTTACTCTGTCACAATTGCAATTTTGCTTTTCATAAACTATAGTCGGTTTGTGGTTCTTTCACAGATAGTTAGAAGAGAAGGTCTTGATCTATGGCAAGAAATGTTTCCATCACTGGTTACTCTATCCAACAAGGGTCCAATACAAGTAAATTTAAAGTTTTCCCTCTTGTGTCATTTTCATACTTGGTTTATTCTATTTATACACTTTTTTTTTACGATTCAAAATTACATACCAGGCTGAGTTGGTTTCAATGATGCTGCGGTGGCTTCCTGAGGACATTACAGTTCACAATGAGGACTTAGAAGGTTTGTAATTTCTTGAGTTTTCTCACATAGGTGTGAGTAAGTGGGACTCATATATACAAATTGAGTGAGTTAAAGAATCAATTATCAAACTTGCTCTAACTGTGTTAGACAATGGAGAAATGAGTTTTTCTAGTGATAATTTTGGGCATCCAATATTTATAAGCAAAGCAAGGGAAGGGGACACATCATTATATGGATTGTTTATTACATATCTCTGTGAAAAGCTCTCTCCATCTGATACCATGAAAGAAAGCAAAATGAACGTGTCTGTGCGTAAGTGAATATGAAGGGGGACAGAGAATACATTGAAAGAGGTTGCTGGATTTAATGGGATGTGCTAACTTGGTGGTTGTGATTTGGTTCGTATCGCACGACTTCACAAATTTTCAACCATCCAGAGCAAATCTTGAGCAAAATTGCGGTCATCTAGGATCAAGTAGAACTGCCGCTCAAGATCTGAAAATCAGTAAAAGCGGCGATCTTGAGTGAGCTCTGATTATGGGTTGGATCTGTGACCTGTTTACCTGAAAAAATGGTTTTCTGATTTGCCCTGCGACTCATAACCGTTCTCTGCTGCGCCGAAGTTACTTGCCACTGGTTGTGTTGTCTGTTCATCTGTTGTGCACGGCCTACCATGGCTGCCACTTGCAAGCCCCACTTGGCCCCTCTTGCCGCCGCACATGCGAACTGTAGACTTCACAACCGAGGCCCACATGTGGTCACTTATTGTGCTTTCCTTTGCTGTGGTTTTTTTAAAAAATTTAATTAGTACTGGGATTAGGGTTTTTATGGGCCGATGGTTTCAGCCCATTTAAGTTGTTTTGATGAAGTAATAAAAGGAATGAGTGAAGTTAATGAAAATAAGTTTTCATATAAGGCATTTTGTGTTTTTAATTTAATTTAATGCTAGTAGTGATGTTTTTCCTTATTTATGCTATTATATATGTATATCAATGTTGTCGATTGCGGAAAATAGCGGTTTGTTCAAATTCCACTATGGTACAGTGTTATAGCGCTGTTATGATAGCTATTTGACAACACTTTGTACTAAATTACGTATTGGGGAATGATTGTGGTTTGTTAAAATTCTGCTATGCTATATAATGCCGCTATTTGACAACACTATTATATATATTGATGATTTTAAATTTTGTAGGATTTTACAATCCATGTTATGATATGATTTTCACTTCCCTTCCTGATGGTAACTAAAATCTTTATTTTGACTACCCTGGTTGTTCTAGAAAAATACAAAACATGAGAGCTGAAGCCAGCGCTAATAACATGCTCTGGCAGAATATAACTGTTTGCACTTCTAAATAATGGATATGTATTTAGTCTTGAGTGAATTCCTCTGTATTTGAAATGTTTTATCTTTCTTACTTGCAATATTGATGTTTCAGGTGACCGCCGAAGGCTACTTTTGCGTAGGCTAACTCAATCATTGCCTGAAATTTTGCCACTATTATACACTGTATGTCTCAGCCCCAAACCTCATTACAAGTTATTTGTTAAGCATTATTATCGTTAATGTTGTGATGCTTGGTGCAGTTACTTGAAAGACACTTTACAGCTGCATTAAATGAAGCTGGTAGAAAACAGATTGACACTGCAAAAATGCATGCAGCTACAGTAACAGCTACTTTAAATGCAGTAAATGCATATGCTGAGTGGGCTCCATTGACTGATCTTGCGAAGTCTGGTATCATTAATGGGTGTGCATCTTTCCTTGTATACTATCTAGCTCAATACCATATTCTTGCTACATAACCACACTGATTCTTTTATCTCCCCACGGTGTTTTTTCTGTCGACTCCAACAGTTGTGGCTTCCTACTATCTGCTCCTGACTTTCATCTTCATGCTTCTGAGTTTTTCAAACTTGTTTCGTCGAGGTAGGCTTTATAGAGCTTTAACGGCTGATATATTCTGATGACATTTTTGTTTCTTTTCTGTTGATGAATAATAACTCTGAATCGTGATTATAGGAAGAGATCTGTTGATGCGTCTGCTTCTGAAATTGACCAAGTTATGAGGGACATCTTTCAAAAATTGATGAATATATCTGGAGAGTTTTTGTACAGATCTGGTTCAAATCCTGGTTCTGTAGATGAGGGTGAATATGAATTTGCTGAAAGCATATGTGAAAGTATGGTGTCACTGGGTAACTTTAACTTGCAAAGTATTGCCGGAGATAGTGCCATACTTTCACTCTACCTAGAACAGGTTATTAACTTATAGTATAATAGTAATACTAAGTTTTCTGTAATATTGAGCAGCTTGGGTTAGGGAAGTTTGGCCTTAGGTGACGTATATTAATTGTGGTTTTGGTTTCTCTTTGGCAATTTTGTCATAGATTTATTTTTGAATCTCAATATCACTGGTACAGCTTATGGCTTTAGGGCTGATTAAACGCCATGGAAGAGATAATTGTAGATAATAAAATATCTTGGTTTCAAAACAGATCTTGCAAAAACATTCCCATGACTTGTTTGCCAAATGACAAGTTGATTTTCTTTTGTTCAACTCATGTTACTATCATATACATGGATGGAAAATTTTGCTGTTTCAGTTTACTAACATTTTCTTTTGTTCATATCATACCATCCTGCATTTCACTTAACCCTTTTATTTCATTTTCTCTTCAGATGCTGGGATTTTTCAAACATTACAAGTTTGCAATTCATTTTCAATCCCTGCAATTCTGGATGGTATGTGTTGCAGTTGTACAAAAGTACTGCCTGGTGGTGCTGTGCTTCTTCTTTTTGCATCATATTGTTATATGTCCCATTTCGTGCCTCAAATGTTAACTTGCAGGTGCTACTGAGGGATTTATTGTCAAAGCCAAAAAATTCCACTCACTCAGCTGCTGACAGTTCAGCTATTAGTGGCTCAGGTTCTGGAGAGGCTGAAAATTCAAAGAAGAAGACTCTAAGCTTTGTGAATGATGATTTTGTTAGTGCTATGTTGGATACATCTTTCCCTCGCATGCTCAAAAGAGATAAAATTCTGCCTGGAACTGCACTTTCTTTAGGAGCACTGGAGTTGTGGAGTGACGATTTTGAGGACAAGGGTAAATTTGGCCAGTATCGTTCTAGGCTGGTATGTCTCATGGGCACATATAAAGTCAGATAGTATTGTCTATCATATAAATTATTGCTTGCATTATTCCATTGACCTTATATAATAAATCTTCCAGAATCTTCTATTTAGTATGGGTTTGAGGAGTCTTCTGTTGCATGAATTACTAGAACACTAATGGTTTTGCAATATTCCTTAAATTTTAATGGTTGGACACTGAAGAAGAAAACATACAGAGAAAAATTGTGAAACTGAACATTTTGACTTCTAAAAATAGTTTAAAAGTTTAAACATTGAGAGAACTCAAGAGAGCATGTTTGTGTAATTCAGTAATTCATCATTTGATTATATGTGTAAAATGAAAGGTAAAATACAAAGACGCTCCCTACTCTATTTATAGACATAAGAGGAGAGGAGACCTGTAACTATAGTTAGGTACTGCTGTATAAAAGCTATGAAATAACAAAAGTCTAACAGAAAGAAAAATACAACACGCCAAAATACAGAGTAAAATTGTACTCTAATACCAACTTATTTCTATTTCTATTTTTCTTTTTAATCTTATTTTAAATTTGAATTAACTTTTTTGAAATATTTTTGACTGTAAGTGGTTTCTGAAAACAGTTGGAGCTGATTAGATTTGTTGCTTCATACAAACCCCTAATAGCTGCTGCCAAAGTTTCCGAAAAAATTGATACAATAATCAAGAGTTTCTTGCTTTCCCCAGCGCCAACTCAGGTTTAAATGCCTTACATTTCATTTTTCAAATTGATTTTACTCTCTAAAAAACGTCAGCTCTCACCATCACTTCACGGCTATGTGTTGACTGTTGCTGGTTCTGCTTTCTCATTGTAGGACTTAGCTGTGATAGAAAGCATGCAGTTGGCTTTAGAAAATGTTGTAAATGCAGTTTTTGATAGATCCAATGATATTACCAAGGCGAATGCTGAAGTTCAGTTTGCGTTATGTAGAACATTTGAAGGTTACTTTAGTTAACTTTCCACATTTTGCTGTTTTGGAGTTTGTCTATTTGGACATTTGTTACATTTCTGGTTACTGTGTCTTGAAGGTTTACTGCAACAATTTATTTCCTTGAAATGGACGGAGCCTGCACTTGTGGAAGTACTTGTTCACTATTTGGATGCAATGGGTCCCTTTTTGAAGTATTTCCCGGATGCAGCTGGTAGTGTTATCAATAAACTATTTGAACTTCTAACATCTCTCCCCCTTGAAAAGGTTCCCCCGAAAATCCCTTTTCATGCTAACTTTCAACTATTGAGAAATTATCTGCCAAGTATAAGTTATATATTCTCTTGGTAGGACGCGTCAACATCAAGTGCTCGGCATGCTAGATTGCAGACCTGTACATCCTTTATTCGGATAGCAAAAGCTGCTGACCAAAGCATCTTGCCTCATATGAAGGTGAATTTGCTAAAACATCCATTGTTGAAAAATTGCAATTAGCTGGTTATGTTCACAGAACTTCACACTGGATGAGAAAGTTTGTTGTGCTATATAACTAACCTTTTTATAATTATGCATTAAATATTATTTAAGCCAGCTTTGAGTCATAACAAAAAAAATAAAAATCAGCCGCTACAGTCTACAGGGGTCATGTTGATTTTTATTTTTATTTATAAGCTATCAGCGGTCATGGTGAATTAAGCCCCGGTTTCTTTGATATCTCTGGGTTTATTGATCTGTCAACACACAGTGTAGTGATACAAATTTGGAAATTTGTTTCTTCGAAAAATCTTTTTTGTTATAGTATTAATATTTGATTGAATATTTTGTTTGATTTGTCAGCTGTCCCCGTGACATTGTTCTTGAAATAAGTATTTGGCACTGTGCTTTCATACTTGTCTTTTGTTAATTTTCGTCTTATTTTTCATCACTATAGTCTCCTCTAAGTCATGTCAGTATTTTAGCTTGTGATGCTGTTTCAATTATGAGTTATAAAGCAGCACATATGTATTGAAGTTGACATTTTAACTAAAGAATGGAAGAGGGTCTGGTGAAATTTAAATATTTGAAAGAAGCAGTAGTTACCTGTATATGGTGGTACTTCCATCATGTGAAAGTGACATTCTTGAATGGTTATGTAAATGACTCTGGGAACATTGAATCATTCGTTATAAATTTTAATATTTGAAAGAAGCAGTGTAGTTTTCTATATGGTACCTTCATCATGTGAAAATGACATTATGCAAATAACCCTAATGGAGCCTTATCGGTATACTTTTATAATTGGTGATCTTTATTTCCAATTTGGGTTTTATTTTTTTGGACACTTCAGTACAAGTTAAAAGTGCACCACTGGCTAGAGTGTAATTTGGTGGGAGATTGAGTATATTTACCTTTACAAGTTTGTATGTAGGGCATTGCTGATACCATGTCTTGTTTGCAAAGAGAAGGTCGTATGCTTCAGGGAGAGCATAATCTTATCGGCGAAGCTTTTCTTATAATGGCTTCTTCTGCTGGGTAATGATCAGAGAGAATATATAATTTTGTTGATTATTTGTTTCTTTTAGATACTTTCAATATTGTTATTTAACCTTTTCTCACTTGTTTTTGCTTAATTTGGCACAGGATTCAACAGCAACAAGAAGTTTTAACGTGGTTACTAGAACCTTTTAGCCTACAGTGGACACAATTGGAGTGGCAGGATAGATACTTGTCTAGTCCACATGGTTTGGTTCAGTTGTGCTCGGAAGCACCAGTTATGTGGTCAATTTTTCACACAGTTACATTCTTTGAGAGGGCACTTAAGAGGAGTGGGTTGAAGAAAGCTCACGGGAATTTAGAGAACAGCTCAACATCAGATTCAACTCCTTTAAATCCAATGGCCTCTCATATATCATGGATGCTAAATCCTCTCTTGAAAGTATGCTTACTTATCCGAAGAGGCTGGCCATGTGTTTCCTCTAGTATTTTATTTGACTTCAAAATGGTCGCCATGCTTTTAATCTTGTTCTTTAAATACTTTGTACTTTTCTTGAACCAATCATCCAAGAAGCATACACTATTTGGTGGACACATGAATTTTTTATATGTCTAACATGTCCCCTCAATCATGTGCCCTTTGGGCTTGAAAAGTGGATAATGCACAATCCTACCTACCATATGTTGAAATTGAACTTTTTATTAGAATAATGGGGGTGGCTAGGATTGAATTCGAGATCACAGAAGCTTTTATACCATGCCATTAACAATTTCAAAAGTTTAAACTGTTAGGTGAAAACACATGAATGGTTTTATATTTTATTTCTAACGGTATTAATAATGTATTATGTTCTTAATTTCCAGCTACTTCGAGTCATACATTCTCTTTGGTCTCCATCTATAAGTCAAGCTTTACCTGGAGAGATCAAAGCTGCAATGACCATGAGTGATGTTGAGAGGTTCAGTCTTCTTGGAGAAGAGAACCCTAAATTGTCAAAGAACCCTAAGGAAGGATATGGTGAAGCAACTGAGTCAGATATACGAAATTGGATTAAAGGCATCCGAGACAGCGGGTAAGCATGCATATCCAGTTGTTTTTTTTATCTATAACTTATAATCTGTTCCAAATCTGATTGCTCTTCCCTGTCAATTTGTTTTTGCACCCAATATCAATAAAGATCAAATAAAGTTCCTGGTTAAAATAAGAATGTTCTGTATCTTTGACATCTTTATTTACGTCTCCATATATTACTAAATGCTTGGTGTATATGAATAGATATAATGTATTGGGCTTGTCAACGACCATTGGGGATTCATTTTTCAAAACTTTGGATGTGCACTCTGTTACTGTTGCCCTGATGGAGAATATACAGTCAATGGAGTTCAGGCATTTGAGGCAGGTTGTTCATTCCATTTTGATTCCTTTGGTTAAACATTGTCCTCTGGATATGCGGGAGCTTTGGCTTGAAAAGCTTCTGCACCCATTATTCGTTCATGTTCAGCAAGCTCTTAGCTGTTCATGGTCTAGTCTTTTGCAAGATGGTAGGGCAAAGGTTCCTGATATTCATGGCATTCTTAGTGGATCAGACCTGAAAGTAGAAGTGATGGAGGAAACGCTTTTGAGGGATCTCACACGTGAGATGTGTTCGCTCCTCTCTGTGATTGCTTCTCCTCCCCTTAATACTGGAATCCCTTCTTTGGAACAGTCTGGGCATGTTATTCGTTACGACATGTCTTCTGTGAAAAGCTTGGATACAGTTGCATCATGCTCTTTGGTTGGGTATGTTTCTACTTGTTATTATTATTATGGAATATACTTCACCTATACTAGTTCTTTCCTAATTCTTTTAACTTCAGTTTGGAAACTTTTTTTCTCATTATGTCTTTAAATGTGACAGTTTCCTTCTAAAGCATGAAGGTCTTGCCCTTCCAATATTAAGAATGTCTTTAGAAGTTTTTACATGGACGGATGGTGAAGCTGTGACAAAGATTTCTCCTTTTTGCTCTGCAATGGTAGCCCTTTCGATAGTAACAAACCATAAAGAACTCATAGAATATGTTTCTAGAGATCTTTTTACATCCGTTATTCAAGGTTTAGCCCTTGAATCAAATGCAATAATCAGTTCTGATCTAGTTGCCATTTGCCGAGAGATATTTTTATATCTTTGTGATAGAAACCCAGCCCCCAGACAGGTTAGTTGTTTTCCGCGATTTGGTTAGTTTTTTTCAGTGCGTTTAATTTTGGAATACGTCGCAAAAAGTCCTAGATTTTGGACATTGAGTTAAACATCATATTAGGTTTGATTTGGTTAGTTTAGTTTTTGTCCAGTGCATTTAATTTTGGAATACATTGCAAAAAGTCCTAGATCTGGATATTGAGTTAAACATCATATTAGGTTTTGCTTGCGTCCATATTACTAATACACATTCGCTCTTTTTTTAGGTTTTGTCGTCTCTCCCCTTTATTACCCCTCGTGATTTACTCACCTTTGAGGAATCTTTAACGAAAACGTCCAGTCCAAAGGAACAAAAGCAGCACATGAAAAGCTTGCTTCTGTTGGCAACTGGTAACAAATTAAAAGCACTTGCAGCACAGAAAAGTGTAAACATCATTACAAATGTTTCTAGTAAGCAATGACTTCTACTGCTTTTCTTTCTTTCTATATTTTACTTCTCCAACTTCTGGAATGTACAGTTTAGCTTTAGCATATGGGTTATCAATAAATCTCTGCAGTGTGTACGTTGTAGAAGTTCTCAATTTTAGGTAGTAATTGTTCGATAACATATTAAGACATGAGGGTTCCCACTTCCGATGAGTGTGGTAGATTTCCTATATTGCTAATTTGCTATTAGGGGTGAGATTAGATTAGGTCAGACCAATCAACAGTGGCCTATGACTATGACTATGACCTAGCGTAAGTTAGGCCTAGTTCAGACTAGGTTTTTTTTAAATAGACAAGGCCAAAGCGTTACTGTCAGTCTATTTAGCTAATAAGCCAGACTACAGGCCACCGAAAAGGCCTTAAAAATAGGCCCGTGACAGATCATTGGCTAGATTTAGGCTTGATATTTTTCAAAGTAGGTGAGACTTATGTCTTGCAAAGCCTAGCCTAATCTATTCCCACCCCTAACTCTATGTTGCTCAGTGGTTGCTAGAATATAATATATCTATTTTTCTATCAATAATATTTTATAAAATTTAACATGTTCTGTTTCCGCCGTGCCGTGCAGTGAGACCACGCAGCTCAGCGAATGCTCCCGAGTCCAATGTTCATGATGGGGAAGTTGTAGGGTTGGCAGCCATTATTTGATTTTATTTTGAGCTCACGGAAAGGTTTTGTGTACAGGAGTGAGAGCTCATATTGAGAAGATTTGGATATTTATTATTTTTTACCAACATGGTGCTAAACCCTGCTACCTTGACAAATGAGAAATTGGCTGGGAGTTCAAATATTTGCATGTCCTTCCTCTGCTCTTAGCAACATGTGAATCAGTTATACAGTATGCAGATATTTCTTTTTATATGTTAGTATATAAAGCTTAATTAAGCTTAGTAGAACTAGAACCACAATTTTCAATTATTCAGTTCAGACTCTTCAGACCTTTGTAGTTTAAATTTCAATTGATTTTTTTTAGAATAAAGTTTGACTGTGATTATGACCTTGCATAACCCCCTGTGAAGTATTTTATATACTAGAGTCTAGAGTAAACCTTCAATTTCATCTTTAAATTATCATTTTTTATTATTTCATCCGTCTCATTAGTTCTTGTGGATAGTCAGAGCGGTTCAAAGAGTGTTATTTGCATAGTTAGCATGTTGAACAATCAGCCTCCCTCCTGCGTGTAATAAAATAGAATTGTATTTTGAATCAACTGAAATCGATCCATTTGAAACTATATAGAATTGGATCAGATTTTTAAAAATATCATCTAAACCGAACTGCAAATAATTATTTTTTACCTATTCAAATTGCACTACGAACACCTTTATTCAAGAAGAAGTGTTGAGAAATCAGTAATACGGGGTAATTCCTACCCTCAAATACTTTGGTGTTATTGGTTGGTGTTCTTTTACGCTTTGTTGAATTTTTTTTTTAAATAGTAATAATTAATTGTTAATTTTGTTAGAAGAATGAGTTGAATCAGTAAATAGTCTTTGAAATTCCAATGTTACCATTACCAAATCAACTTAAAAACTCTTCGTTGAATTTTTTTTACAAAGTGCATGGGAGAATATTTTTCTTCAAAGTCAAATCTTATTGTTTTTCTCTGAGGCTCAATATTATATATATATATATATATATATATATATATATATATATATATATATATATATTATGTGTAACTCGTGATTCGTATGGGACATATAATGATCTTGACAAATAGATTATTTTATTAGTTTATATATATAAAAAACAACTCTGATTTACAATATATTTTTGTGTATAGACAATATACATAATTTATCTCTATAAAATTAAGTGAGTACGATAAATAATCAACATATTAAAAATTCAATGTAATAAAATTGAATAATATAAGAGAAATTTATTATACATCCTCGTCCGACGTACAGGTTATACACTAGTAAGGAAGAGAAAGACATAAATTAATATATTCGGTCCTTCACCGTACACCGGAAAAAAATCAATATAATCAATTGATTTCACTTGAGAGTATATTAGTACAAGGTCGTGTTAGAGATTTTGAAAATCTTGTTATAATTTTAAAAATTATATCTTAATAAAAAAAAAATACAATTTTAATAATAAAAAATTGATAAAATAACATACAGATTTACATGATACATGAAGGCTCTACACATATCAATCTACATGGTGCATGTGATTTAGTTAGATTAATTTATATAACAAGAAAAAAGATGCATGTCAGCTTCCGATATTAAATTCAAATATACATTTCGGCATCGATAACACAACAATCACAATTCTACTCATAAAAATAATTCTACTCATGTCAAGTCTAGTCGGAATTCATAACAATCGATTAACATATATCAAACCACAATTATTCTATATAATTTGGTTTTTACAACTTTGTCACAATTAATAATTATTTATTTTTCAAATTTTTTTAACATAACTATTTTTTCTTGTACAATTTAACTACTTCTATAACAATTTTAATGTTGAGACAACAAATACAACACCAATAAATAACTCTCCATAGTAAATGGATTATGCTTCTATGGGTCGTGACTGTCGCGCGATTCAAATACAATTCGCAAAACGTACGGTTCAGATAGCCATTGGTGGCCAATGGTGGACAGTGACGTTTGTTAGGTTGTTGTCGTGGGGTTCAGACAGTTGTTGGGGGGCAATGGTGGGTGGTACCGCATGATAGACTGTCGCAATTTGTCACATACTCACGGTGGTGGATGTGGAGAGTCTCATAAAAAGAAAGATAGCGAAAAGATAGAGATAAGTGTCTAGTGAAATTATGAAATTAATTTCAGAAGTTATTATACCTACAACAATAAAATTTTAGAATGGTAAAATATTTAGAATATGGATACTGTTTTTTAGAGTTCAGATTATAATGTGAAAAAGTTTAGAACCTCTCTCTAATTAAAGATGTATTAATGGTCTGGGCGTCTGGATCATCTCCAATTAATATTACTCTCAACTTTTAATTTTACTCAACTTTTTAGTACGTTGAAACCTTTGATTGGCCAATATACAATTTTCAACGCGAGAGAATGAAAATCGGATTAACTCAAAATACAAAATGCAAGGAAAAACTTTAAACAAAAAGAATAAGAAAAACTTCAACGAATATTTTCACATAATATTTATCGTTTTCTTGGTGTTACAAAATTACTATATTCGTTGTGATTATTTTTATGACACTCAATTCTGTTATTTTCAACAAAGTAAATAATTTACCAATCTTAAATTGATGAACGGCTATAAGAGAGTGTATGATATTGAGCTTAACATGAGATGATAATATATTAGCGAAGCTGAGTTTGGTTTTGTATCTATCAATCAATCATATGATTCCCGCTTTGCACGGTTTTTTGTCTTCCATTTTTCTCCGATTTTTTTTCTCTTCCTCTCTAATAATCAAACAAATATCTTCAACTATTTCCCCTCCCTTTTCTCTTTCTCATTTTCTTTTCCATCGTTATAATAATAATAATAATATAACATCTCTCTGTTATGTTCTTTTTGTTTTTGTTTTTTGAATTTCTAGCTTTTTTTCCATTGTCAAATAACTGAAAACGTGTTTCCAATTCGCGAGGAACTCGAACACAAGTTTGGTTCCTTTGCTTTCTCTGTTATCATCACAACAACATTACATTATCATGTGCTTTTGCTCTTCCAAATATTTCATTAGCATCTTAATATGCAAAACGTTTTGGTAAGCATTTAATTTACATTTCTACATTTAGTGTGTTTTTTAACACGTCGATTCATCTTCTAGCTCGTTAATAATCTTTTAATGTTTTGCATTCTATTTTATTTTTTTTTATGATTCTGACAAAAGAGAAACATGTGTGTCGTTTTTTTTTTGTCGTAGAAAATCTTACTTTGATGTTTTTTTTCTTCTGTTAATTGCAGAAACTGTGTTGTTGATAAGATTAGGATCCGAAGGGTAGGAGAAGAGAAGACATATATGAATTTGGTTTGTAATTGTAAATGAAGTGAAGTTGGAGTTTATATATAATAAAGTGTGAATTTAAGAAAATGGGTGTTGAGTTGCTTCAATTGTTAAAAACTTCGGATTATGCATCCGTAATATCTATGAACCTATTTGTGGCTCTTCTGTGTGCTTGTATAGTAATTGGTCATCTTCTTGAGGAGAATCCATGGATGAATGAGTCTATCACTGCCCTTTTAATAGTAAGTCTTTCTTAATTTCTAATGAACATTTTTTGTATGTTTAAAACAATCATAAGTCACTGAATTTGATCTGATCAGGGTCTTTGCACTGGCGTTGTCATTTTGTGGTTAAGTGGTGGTAAAAGCTCACATCTTCTTGTTTTCAGTGAAGATCTTTTTTTTATATACCTTCTTCCTCCCATCATATTTAATGCCGGGTAATTTTCTTTTGCACCAACTACCACTTCTCTAATAATCTATCTATTACAACATTTCAGAATGATGGTGCGTCTATGTCCAACACATGTCAATGTACAACATATTTAGTAATGTAGAATTACTTCAATTATCTTAAATTATTATAAATGTTTATATATCAGTGTCAATATCGTATCTGTATTTATGTCAGTTTTTAACTAATGAAGATAAAATGTACCATGTTCTATTTATGATTGTTTGGTCAAGGGAACACTCGAAAGAACTTGATTACTGTTTATTTGAGTTTATTGTACAATTGTTACAAGCGTAAATCTTTGTTAATTTTTATTAAAATGGTATGTTCTAAATCTGTTTTTAATTTATTTTTAATATAAATTTTACGATAATAATTTATGAAAACAGTTTAACTATATTTTTTATATTTGATCATAGAAATGGCTTATACATAAATGTGCTTTATTTCAGGTTTCAGGTTAAAAAGAAGAGATTTTTTGTTAACTTCATCACCATCATGATGTTTGGTGCTATTGGTACATTAATAAGTTGTAGCATCATAACTTTTGGTATGTCTTTCCTCTTTATATATGGATTCTCAGGTTGTTAATTTGTCACTAACCTTTATGATTTTTAAATAACTCCATTGAGAGAACTCAGTCAGATAGTTAATTTAAGCAAACTATTCTTATTCTTATTGGACAAAAGTTGTCTAATTCTGATCTGACTTAATTTTTTGAAGCACTGTTTCAGGTGTATCACAATTTTTTAAGAGACTGGGTATTGGTACATTGGATCTAGGGGAGTCTCTAGGTAAATTACATTATTCAATATATCACCTATATATTTAGCAACTTGTTTTCAACTTTCATTCTGTTTGTGACTCACTTCTTTAAAAAAAAATTGCAGCAATTGGTGCAATATTTGCTGCCACAGATTCTGTGTGCACATTGCAGGTTTGTAACAATTTTTCGCTCTCTATCTTCCAGTAACTAAAACTATAAGGTATCAATGCTAATTAAGTACTGAATTTTAAATGATGCAGGTGTTAAACCAGGATGAGACACCTTTACTATATAGCCTTGTATTTGGAGAGGGTGTTGTGAATGATGCTACTTCAGTGGTGCTTTTCAATGCAATCAAAAGTTTTGATCTTGAACAACTTGACCATGGAATTGCTTTGCTATTTTTTGGCAACTTCTTGTATCTGTTCATAGCAAGCACCATGCTTGGAGTTTTGGTAACTGTCTTGATCTCTTTGAGTCTCTCATGTACACAGTCGCTCGCGTGCACACATATATGTGCATGTGGCTCTGGTGTGATGTGTCTTTATTTTCTTGCAGGGTGGTCTACTTACTGCTTACATTATCAAAAAGCTCTATTTTGGCAGGTATCATATTGGAATTCAAGAAGTGTTTTTGCCATATCCATTTTCATTCAGCAAACATTATGATAGAATCCTATTGATTTATATAGTATATATTATGTACACGAGGTGTCAGCTCAATAGTAAGAGTTTGACCTTGTAACCTCAATTGACGAAATTTGAATCTTCTCTAAAAAAATTATAAAATGATCATTAATGTCAATTTAATTAATGATAATTTCTCCCCTAATTTTTTTAAGAAGTTGCAACAATTGTTTTGGATGCTGAACAAGTGTCTCGCTCATTGTAGACACTCTACTGATCGCGAGGTTGCTCTCATGATGCTAATGGCATACCTTGCCTACATTCTAGCTGAAGTAAGTTCTAAAGACACTTAAGAAGTACTTTGAGCTTTACATATTGCATCTAATGGAGTGTCTTATTAGCTGATGCTGATATATTTACATGTTCTGCAGTTATGGTATCTGAGTGGTATTCTCACTGTATTCTTTTGTGGGATTGTAATGTCTCATTATACATGGCATAATGTGACTGAGAGTTCAAGAATAACGACCAAGTAAGTCTTCTAAACTCTTGAAGCTATGTATGAATCTATTTGAGGTAGTAACATAACACTGCCTTTTTTCAATGTAGATGCTTAACTACTTTTTGTCTTACTCTTACAGACATGCTTTTGCAACCCTTTCATTCGTTGCTGAGACCTTTCTCTTCCTTTATGTTGGTATGGATGCCTTGGACATTGAAAAATGGGGATTTGTTAGTGATAGGTATGTTCTGTGTCTTCTTGATAACTTCTTAATATTAATGAACGATTGTTGAATCTTATGCCTCCAAATCTTATGCAGACCTGGAACATCTGTTATTGTGAGTTCAGTATTATTAGCTCTAGTACTCGTTGGAAGAGCAGCATTCGTTTTCCCCTTATCTTTCTTATCCAATTTGACTAAAAAGTCACAAAGTGAGAAAATAAGCTTCAGGCAGCAGGTATAAATATACGTCTGTTAACAAGTATAATTTTTTTTGGGTTTTCTTGGGTGTCAAGTTATCATCAGTTATCCATTCTTTCTCATTTTAGGTAATCATTTGGTGGGCTGGTCTTATGAGAGGTGCTGTTTCGATGGCACTTGCCTATAATCAGGTAGGAGCAACTTGCTCATTAAGAGTTGCCTCAGTCATTTTTTTTCATTGCTTTAAATTAAATTTAGGTTGTGTGGTTGCATTGCATTTCACTTGAAAGATAGTGTCGCTGGCGTCATTTTAAATTATAATCCGCAACTACAATTTTGACCACAACTTTTAAATTATAATCCGCGACTACAATTTCAACCACAATTTAAAGATTTTAGAAGTCTTGCAACCATAATTACAAAGTTATGTTTTAGAAACTAACACTCTTATGAAATGCAGTTCACTATGTCGGGGCATACTCAACTGCGATTCAATGCTATCATGATCACCAGTACCATCACTGTTGTGCTTGTCAGCACAATGGTAAGATACAAGTTTCCTTCTGCTTTTCTTTATCATATAGAACTTATCATGTCATCGCTTTCTGCATCACTGATAACTACTGTTTGGTTAACCATGGGACATAGCTCATAGCTCATATATATTAATCGATGAAATGTAATTTTAGGAATAATATCATCAAAATTATTGGTCTGTTTTGTTGCTTGTATTTAACGAAGGAGGAATACCTATTGGTATCCAATTAGAAAAAGAAATCTTTTGAGTGGTGCTAACACAAGTAAATTACAACTTGTCAGGTGTTTGGTATGATGACCAAGCCACTAATAAGGTATTTGCTACCTCTTGGTCCCCCCCCTCCAAAACGGAAAAACAGCATGGCAAATCTTGAAGACTCTTCACCTTCTCCAAAATCAATAACTGTGCCATTCCTTGGAGGTAACCAAGATTCAGAAGCCGAAAATGATGCCAATGATTCTCAAGGTCCAAGCAGCATTCGTGATTTACTAACCACTCCAACACACACTGTTCATCGCTTATGGCGTAAGTTTGACGATGCATTTATGCGTCCAGTTTTTGGTGGCAGGGGTTTTGTTCCTGTTGTCCCCAGCATACCAACTGAATACAACAACCAACCACAATGGCATTGAGAAGGAAGCCAAGAAACTTGTAATATGTATGTAAGTATTGTAAAACTGAAAACCTTTTGAAGACCAAGCAGGATATGTGTAAGAACTACAGATAGTTAGGTCTAGCTCTATGGTAGTGAGAAGGCTGCTTGCCACAGGTTCTGTATCTAACAGCAGGCTATATTAGATTTTGGCATCTTTAGCCCGTGATTTAAGTGGTGTGTATGCTTGTGAGAAAGAAAATGTAGGAAGAGATAAATGAGTGATGGTGTAGAATAAACAAGTTGTTTTGGTAAAAGAGAAAAAAAGTAAATTAAACAAAAAAAGTCTCAACAAAAAGAGAAAGGAGTAAAAAATCTCCGATGGACCACTTTAACATACAGTCCTCCATAGACGGATAATTAAAAATCGTCGGGAACTTCTCATAGATCGCAATGAGATTGCTAATTAAGGTCAATGGAGGTCTTAGGAAGATGAATTCTCATCTTGTTTTGTTCCTATTTCACTCATACTAAATTAGAGAAATGCACTCTCCCTTTCTTATTTCACTTCTCTCTTCGCGATTTCATATATAACAGAGCACGTTAAAGGCTGACAAATTCAAAGTCTAACCTCCCTAGTCCAATTTTCATCAAAAACACTAGTCCAATCTTCATCTGGCAGGGGAAAAGAGCTGACAATTTCTAAGTCTAAGATAATGTCATATAACTTTCAAAAAACAATTGTCAAGGGCACTGGCCAATAAAAACACAGTCCGCCTCTACTCAGGTTGGTTTACTGTGCGGTTAATGACATGGTAAGAGCATTGCAAATTCTCAGTTACGATATCTATATCTTATTTTTTTAAGCTGAGGTTATTAACAGCAATGATGAAGTCACCATTAAAACCTCATTTTCTTAAGATGTGCAAAGTGAAAACAGGCATGACAATAACCATGAACTTCAGGTAGAGTACTAAATTAAGAACCAAGTGCAAATTTCAATACAAGCAAAACTACATAATTCAGCAGTACAGATCAGACCTAAACAAGCAAGTGATGAGATGCATGCATTTTATTCTTCTAAAGCTTCAACATATATCGTCACACACATTTCCAACTTCAAGTATCCCGGGAGTTGAGAGTAGTAGTGATTTATCCTTGCAACCCAATAATACCTACAACAAATGGGGAACGGATGAGAAGTAAGAACCATACAGTCAGTATAGTAAACGAAGGGGGAAAAACTGATTCTTGAATTTGGATAAAATATTAGAACCCAGGAGACGGTAACAGAGCAAAGGTTTTCATTGTATAGTTCTTATTCCTTTAATGATGTTTTGAACCTTAGTTTTTAGCATCCCATCCACAATTTTTTTCTATACAGGGAATGTCTTAAAAAAAAAGACAAGGTGTACTATTGAGTATGTGCTTACCACAAGCTACTCTGCCACCAGCATTTCCAGTAGTTTTGCTAAGCTCGTGACCACCTATACAGCAGTTCCGAGATAAAATGTT
Source organism: Cicer cuneatum (assembly GCA_037974295.1). Lineage (NCBI taxonomy): Eukaryota > Viridiplantae > Streptophyta > Magnoliopsida > Fabales > Fabaceae > Cicer > Cicer cuneatum. The sequence continues at coordinate 70,760,683 of JBBPBO010001986.1, read as the reverse complement.
AGTGAAATATTATCGTAAAATAAGAAACGTCTGTAATATTTGAGGAAGGTGAAATACAATTGTGACATATTATGCAAGGCTGCTGCTAGCAACACAATGTTTTGAAGACACTTGAATTTATGACGATCAACTTTCAAGGCAATTAAATAGAATTTTCAAAATATAAACCAATCACAAAAGTGTGTTTCCAAAACAGTGATCCCTCTATAATAAATGGGATGATTGATGACTCAGATATGTTTTTGAGTACCTTTCCCAAGATCATCAGGATCAGCGTGAACAACAACAGCCCTTCCTATGATAGAGTTTGGTCCAGTGAGAGGGATCTGCAAACATTTAGTAACTAATTTAGTAACTTACTAAAAGTTGAGACTCTCGAGTATTGTTGTCAAATTACAATAATTCATCAGAAATTGTGTTCAGGAGATGAATAACACACCTGATTGTCAGTAATAGTGAAGCTTACAGTTCCTGAGTTACACAACAAGAAGGAAACCATTTTAAAATAAAAACCAAACAAGCACGTTTTAAAGATGAACTGTCACACAAAAAAATAAAATTAACAAATCAAGTGGCCAGGAAAAGCAGATAACTAAAACAACAAAGTCATACCATCATCACCGACATTGACATTTCCTAAATCGCCAGCATGTCGAATCTGGTCCTCAGGAGAACCATGTTCCTTCCCATTAGGATTGAAATGTGGTCCTGTAATAAAACATGTTCCAAAGATGAAGTTTTGTATTGTCATTAAGTGATAGAAGTTTGAATTTGGTCTCTTCTGACACAATTTATTCTCAGCTTGGAACTTTGAAGATTATAACTTATTAAACATATACAAGGATAAAGTCTCCCAAACAAATGTTCCACTTTCTATTCATCAAAGCAAAGTGAGGCTTTAAATTTGTTCTAGCTATACTCAATACTGTCTCAAGAGTTTTAAAAATGAAACAACGACTTTACCGGTTGACATGCAGCCATTTGTGGTGTCCCCTAAGGCATGAATATGGAAGCCATGGAGACCAGGCTTAAGACCAGCAAGATTTCCAGTTACAGTGGTTGGACCTGCACAATTCACAATACATGTTATTGATTCAGCTTAGCACAGTAGAAGGAAACAAAAACCTAATCTTCACGGAGACCATAACACTGTTGAACTCACCATCTCCTTCCTGACTGAAGTTAATAGTTCCAGACACAGTGTCACTGCTACCAAGAACTGCCACAGCCTTCACCATTGTTGAATGTGATCTGAACAAAAAAGCTATTTAAAATAAAACAACTAGGGTATGAATAAAATGTGTGCGACAACTTCCTTTTGTTAGGATAATGGATAGAAAGTATAAAGTAGTCAATTGAAGACAAATTGGTCGATCTAGTTTTGCGGCAATCTAAAGAAACAATATATCTTACAAACCCTTTAAAACTTTGAATAAAAATACAACTATGTTCAATTGTTAAAGCATCTTGTGCAAATTTCCAGTAAGAGAATGAATTGATTGTATGAAATCGATTCAGTCTAAAAGTGAGTTGAATAGAAAGTGATTTATGTTTTGGATACATTCATGTAATAGTGAGTTAGAACAATAATTTTGAGGCTAAAAATCAACTGCAGAGACAAAAACTCCAAAATCTAGCTTCAAGTAAGAATCAATAATTGGGACAAAATCAATTCTGCTTGACCACATCTCAACATGTCAAAATCAATTCCTCATCTCTAGAATCAATTTTGCCTCATCCAAAACTGAAACCAAATCAATTATAAATATGATTAACATGTCGAAAAGCAAAACCTCCAAATCCAACGCACTGTCTAGTAAACTGGTGATTAGATAGATCAGTCTAATTAAGACTAAACAACACATGCAAATACACAAACCAAATCCGATTCTTCCGAATTCCACGTGCATGGTATAGGTACAATTCCACAAAAATAAATAAAAAATTCATAAATAAACAAAACAATTTTTTCTAAAATTATTTTCTATTTCTTAGAAGAAAAAATACAGATCCACGAGAAACTGTTATGTTTCTCAAATAATCAAATCAGGATGAAGGCAAGTGATTGATCAGCATCTTACAACAAAAATTTAAAAAAAAAAAAACTGCGTACGATCGATTGTAAATAAAATACGAAAGAGTAAAATAGAATTAGGAGTGGCAAAAAACAAATAATCAGAGAGAATCCACGAAAAGAGGGGGAAAAAATAAAGAAAATAGATAAATATTGGAATAGAATAGAGATTAGTGAAAAGCGATACATACCTCAGGACACCCCCAGCGAGTAGTAGAGAGAAGAGATGAGAGAAGCAAAAGGAAGAATCTAGAAGTGAAGTAATGGAGTTTGTTTGTGGCTTTATATGCGAGAACGAGACCACGAGAAGCACACCTTCCGTTCTTACCACCTTCACCTACCCAACTGCCACCTCATCGCGTTATTTATTTTTAGAAAAAACCCTCGTCGGGTTTTTTATAAGATTCAATGCAACCCTCTAGCTTCATTATTATAATTAAAGGGTGAAATAATTTTCTAAAAACAAAGGGTACTACAAATTATTTAGTCCGTATAAAACACACTATATTTTGTGTTTTTTAGTTTCAACATAATAATAATTAATAGTAATTCTGTAAACAGATTTAGTTTGCATTGAATTATTAATATATAGTTTTGAATAATTTTTTTAGAATTATTTATAATATCATGAAAAAGATTACAAAAAATAAATTTAAAATTTAACTTTTAGATCTATATTTTTTTTTGAGTTTATAATATTTAAAAAATTTATATTTAATTTATCTCTATAAAATTCTAATTTTTTGTATTTATAATTTTTTTATAATGTTTTAAACATGTTTATAAAAAATCATTTAAAATTTTAAAACTTGACAGATAATTAAACATATTTTATTTCAATATAGATTAAAATCATTTACAAAAAAAGTTTGTAGCAACTAATAAATAAAATGTTTTTATGACAACTAAAAACAAATTGTTGAAATTTTATAAAAAATAAGTCTTTATTTAACCGCCGATAAAACTACTCTTTGTTGTACATCAGTCCATTTATTTAAGAATTTCATGCATAGATTAAAAAATGTTTAAATAAAAATGACAAAAATATTTTTACTATATTATTTTTATTAAATGTTAATGTATTTGTCATTATAAAAAAAATTAAGACAGGAAGAAATGTTGAATTATTAATTATATATAGTATGGTATAAAAAGAAAAATATAATTAATATTACTAAAAATTAAAAAGTTCCTTTCTTTTTTAGATATTTTTTACAAATAGATTAATTACCGTGAGATAAAAATAATATAAGAAATAAATTTAGTATTTTTTCTCAATTAATAAACAAAATCAAGATGTATTAGTTTTTAAAATTATATTTGTATTTTCGTTTACACACCCCCTTTAAATATATAAAATAAATTCCGTGAAAAATTAGACCACTTTAATATTTGTGGAGAGTAGTTATTTTAAATAATATTTTATTAATTTTGGTTTTGAAAGTAATAGAATATGTGGTCTTTTATCAAGTAATAATTTAATTTTTAGAAGATATAGGATGATTTATCTTGTTGATTTTATGATTGGATTGACTTTGTCTAGTCGTTCCCGTTAAACTCAAAGAAATCCACGAGTTACACCTCCATACTTCAATATTTGATAAAAAAATTAGTTTTTCGACACATTTAATTTCAGAAAATTAAAAAAAAAGTATTTTAAAATAAAAAATTTGAATTTTCTAAAATACATTTCGTTTTGTGTTTCAGAAAACTTTAAAAAAAAAAATTCAAGAACACAAAATTGAATTGGATGGGATAAGAATTTTATTAAAAACCAAAAGATAAAATGGATAATTTAAGTAAAATATGGTGGTAGGAGTATAATTTGGTGGGTATCTCTTATGGGATAAATTTTTTCTAGACTCAGTCCCTATTCTTTGTCGTTATATTGTTATTTTTGTTTGTTGATATATATGATGCATATGAATGAGTATAGATATGATATTTTTATAAAAAAATACGGCACTAATACATCAATAAAAATATGATTTTTTTATATATAATTTAATTAATAGATTAACTAGTTCAATTTACAATATAAAATCACAAAAAAAAAATTAAAAGTTACAGATTATATTCGCTTATAACGGTAAATTAGCGTAAATACACGATACGTTAATATACGGTAGAGCATGGGTACTTAGTATGGAAAGTTTTTTTTTTTTTTTCTCTTGTAATATAAGATCAACATTTCTGATATAAGATGGCTTAAGAACATAAATTGAAACTACAACGCAATAAGATGTTCACATAAACGAAATAGATGACTTTTCAACGTGTTTTGTCATCACACTTATCCTACATTTTATTTATTATTACATGCAATTTAAACAATAAAATAAAATTGTAAAACCAGATAAACTATTATTGTTGAGATTCTACATTAACATAATGTATTTTATCAACCACAATTCATGAAAAAATAAAATACGAATCCAATCTATTATTAACATAATTTTTGTACATTATCATAATAATTGAGAACATTGTTTCTCCCAAATATAATACACTGAAAGTATAGCTCGAGTTGGGGGTAGGAATTCGAATACACCCGATTGGTTTTATGTCTACTGAATCTCATTAAACACTCTAGTTCCATTCCATCTCTTGTTTCATACTTTATAGACTATATAGTCTGTGTGAAGGAAACTATATTTGAAAGAATAAACCTCCTACTTTAGCTATCTATCATCAAAAGTCAGAACGACTGAGCACTTTGGAATTGTCAATATCTTGTTCCAATTCTTTGCGAGATTCATCCCACAGCTGCGTTTCAATACCCAGCTTCCTTATCTCTTCAAGTCCACGTTCAACTGCAGCAGGGATATGTTGAAACAACAAAGTCAGTTTTAAAGTAAACAGATAAATAAACGAACACCAGAATACAACGATCGGTTGCGGAACTCAGTTAATTGTATCCATGTCTTAGACAGCAGAATGACTGCTGTAGTTTTTTCTACTGTGCAATGCTTAAAGTTACATAATATAACCTATGATAAAATACTGTGGTCCAAATTATAAATTTAACCCTGAACCAAAGAAGTGGCTAATGACTACAATGGCTGAGTCAGAGACTCAGTCTTAATTTTCACCTAAAAATGAATATGGTGGAACCTTCACTGTAATAGTGTTTAAGACTTGCAGGCAAATTACAAGGGATTGGAGGAATGGGATTGACAGTACCATCAACTGCATCTTGTGAGGTAGGTGTCTTAGAGGTATGACTGATCCAGTACTGCAAACGCTCATCTGCTATCTCAAGTTCTATTTCGTGCCTTTTTGCTCTTCTCCAAATATAAGTAAGCCAGGCCTAAATGAACATGATAGATAAGAACTCGTCCATAATCAAATGCAGCTGATGTGGACATATTTAAAAATAAAAATTATAAAAATACCCCATCCAGTTAAATCTGAATGTTTCTTAATAAATAACCTAAAAAAACAGAATAACCGAAAACTTATGGGACATATAACGAAATTCAAAACGAAAGCCTCTTTTTTAACAGCTAAAAACGGAAGCCTACTAGTGACAAGTGAAAAAATATATTTTTACTTTTTCAAGAAATGTAGCAAGGAGAAAAGTAGGACGTGACTGAGAGGCACATTATGGAAGAAATTACAAGTGCAAAACAATAATGAAATATGAAACACAATGAATACATTCTTGCAAGTACCTGCTTAAAAATTACATCTTCGGCCTCCTCCTGGCTCAAATCTGAAAATAAAAATTTGTTTTTGAATGAGTTATAACATGTCAATATCACTGTTTTTTAATGGTTTAAATTCGTGGTTTTGTTCCGGTCCGTCCGATTTGATTTTTAAAGTATTGGTTTTAAAAGATTGAATGGTTGAGTTCCCTCCGACACTTTGACCTGACACACGTGCACAAAGCTCAAGGGCAACAAACGTGTATTCTCATGACAGACAAACTACAGAGCAGAGTTTAATACATGTTTATTATTGGATATTATTACGACTCCACCAACATTTTATCTATACTTTTTACCATACCATGATAATAGCAAATGCAAAGGGTGACGTGGAAAACTTACGAAACGCATCACATTGCCCTTCAACTGGTAGCTTCAAGTCATCTATACAAAAAGTATCAAGACAAGAGTCAGATCCCATGCATATAAAAAATAATTGACAAAAATGTAACTCATTAAGTATCAATTTAAATAATTTCATTTCTTATTAGCACAGGGCGTAAAATTCTCGATTAGTTATATAGAAATTATATGAGATGACAGCTTCATTTGAGATAAAACAATAGTGCATAAATAATATAGAACTTTGCACCTGAAAAAGCAGCTTTCAGTGAATTTGGTCGCCTATGTTGAGCCAATGCAACTGCCAATGCTTCTTCTACCTTTAAAACAATTACAACGAAGAAATCCAAACATTAATGCTCTAGCATCATTGAGAAGGTGCTAATAGTTGTGTTCTACTACAAATTTCAATGCGATCTGTATCACAATACATTTAATCAAATATTTGTGTTATGCTATATGTGAAATGATTGTTATGACTTTTTTGGGTAAATAACAATGAAGGGGTAATCTATGTCTTAGAATTCAGCCGTAGGCCTAACTCATCCTCACAAAACCAACTTGTAATATAAGGAATACCTATCACTTATATCATTATCTAATGTGGGATTCTCAACAACTCCCTTCATGTCTGGACTAGACATCTAGCATATCCACCCCTTATAAGTACTATTTAGGTCATATTACTATCCAATGTGATACTTTCAACACTATGTAATTTGTACAAAGGAAAAATAGAGCATTCATGACTCATGAGAATCAAAATTAGAAGAAAAGAAATGGAACTTTATTACAAATCATTTACACAATTTAATTATAGAGTTGGCCTAATCTACTATCTATGCCACAACAACCGAACATCATTGTTTCTTAGTGAGTTGAAAGTGAAAGTTGGCGAGCGCGTCAGCTCTTGAACAGTGGTACAATGTTAGGACTCCTGCATTGGGGAGTCTCGCGTAAAAAGTGAGGCTTATAAGCTAATGAGTTCTCCCACCTAATAGATTAGTTTTCTGGGTTGGACTCTTTTTGAGCTTGCATCTCTGACACCTACCACACACGCACTTATGCACCAGCCAATACTCACTCAATTCCTCCCAAAGATCTTGATTTTTGTGAAATACCAGTTCACTATCAAAGAACCCTCTGTACAACTCCCTTTATAATTGAAGGTCATTGTGTTGTTGGAATCTCCTATGCATTTCTTTCCAAATTTCAGCAGTTGTTGAGGAATAGATCATACTTGAAAATTGTCCCTACGAGGGTTTGAGAAATGAGAAAAGCCTAAGACTTCCTATCAGATAGATGTACGTAGAAAGAATGACATTGATTCAAAACAACGAATATGGATACATGCATATTTCTATTAATTCATGGTTTAAATTAAAGAATTTATAGAAACCTTTAGAGAAGCCAATTCCCGCAAGCCTTGCTCAACAAAAAGCATGTTCTCAATATTTCCCTCTCCAGAAAGCTCATTCAGGTCACGTTGATGTTCTGTATCCTCTAAATCGAGGTCTGTGGTATAGTGAAAAAATTGAGGAAAGTTAATCACTCAAAATTATTTTAAACAGCTAAATAAGTAAAACAAAAAAATGTCCAGTGCAATATATAAACATTACCTGTTTCCTTTTTAGCTTTCTCTCCAGCAGCCAATACGACATCAACTGGATTAGGAGCGAAAGTAGACCAGTACTTGGTTTTCGCTTCAGCAATCTCAGCATGAATGCCTGCCACATATTTCGTTGCCAGTCAATGGAATGTAAAAATTTCCCCCTTTCTTCATTTATTATCAAAGGATGATTTCAAAACAATATAATTTTCCCCCTTCAGTAAATTAATATGCTGAAGATGAAACTGTGTTTTATTTTAAGAGTATTATTCATATATAATATCAAGGCAAATAAAATAAGCTGCACTAGAGATTTATCATATATTTAAATAAATATCCTCAAAATATATGCAGATAATTCAGATTTTTCAAATTTTAAACAAAGCAAATTCAGATTGTTTAAAAACTATGTGTCCTTACCATGTTGAAAGCATAAATTCCAGTACCGAGCTAGCCAACACCTCTTCAAAACAACCTCTTCCTAAGAGACATAAAGGAAAATCACATAACTAAAGAAAATTATTAAAATGAATACATTGTTATCAACATAATATCCTAACCATTTCTTCCGGCGTGAGTATCATTCGCTGAGTCATGAGTCGCAGCTTCTCCAATGCATATGTTGCCTCCTCCCTAGCAATCTGATAAAAAATATGAGATATATATATTTAAATTTAATTTATGAGCATATTGTTTCTATGCTTTGAAATTGACAGAAGAATTTGAAACAAAACCATAGAACGTACAAGGTAAAATGCTGGATACCTCAGCATCCGTCTGAAGTGCTGTACTCCCTTGAAAACCTCCATGACTCTTCGAAGCAATTTTCAGAGCAGCCTGAAAAAGAAAACGATATTAGCCACTCTACCGCTTAATGATCAGGGAACATAATTTAAATTTCTTGATATACGTTCAAGTGATTCCAATACACGGTGAATTATTATGTTCTTGGAATTATTATTTTGACTATTGAAAAGCTCTTATTCATCTCTCAAAGAAGGAGATGGAAATTTCAAAAAAATTAAATACGAGAATTAATAAATGTCCAGTTAATCATTATTGTAAGTCACACCCTACTAATATATAAAGGAATTTTGTGAAGAGCTATAACATCTCAGTTACAGAGAAATAAAAAGTGCAGCAATTACTTGTAGCGAGAATGTGTCTTATATGAGTGTGTGAGTATTATTTCTTGTACCATTTGACAGAGGTTCTATGGTTTGTTGGGTAATATACAACTTGATGTGGATTTTCAAGTTTCTGAAGAATTTTAATCTTATTTGAGATAGTGAACATTTTGTGGAAGAGTTTCGATGAACATAGAGAAGAAGTGACGAATTGTTGTGTTATTTTCTTTATTGATATCAAAGCTATGACACAAAGCAGATCTAAGTTTAAAATTTCATTATTTAATAGGAAAAAAATTTACACTTTGGACAAGGTACATTTTAAGGTCTTTTGGTATATCAAGTCTTAACCAAGCCATATAGAAAAATAATTGGAATAGAGTCCAACACAAGGTTCCTCTATTGTACCAAAAAAAGAAGAATCCAACACAAAGTATGAATACAATTCGGCTAGCTCTAAAGTCAGAGATCAAATATAACTTACACTAAGATCGTTTGGGAGAAGCTCAAGACCATATATGCATCAAAATTGCTACCTATCAACTTTATTTGACGATGGAGTTGTACTAACTCAAATGGAGACAAGAGAAAATCTCCATAGTCACAATTATACATCAAGTCAGTTAGTATGTCAAAGATCAATACAGATGATAATATCTCCAATGAGAAGTGTTGTTGTTATTGGTCTCACTACTTAGGTCTTACAAACTATCCCTTTGCAAATTCCCTTAAACCAATCAAACCATTTGTTCACATGTAGCATATAAGGAGGATAATGTTGAAATTGGATAAGTACAAAAGTTTTATGAGAAAATGATAAGAGTTAGAGTGACGTAGGAGGAGAAAGTCAAAGAAACAAGGTGGGTTGAGACGGTCAAAGTTTGTGCTTGATTAAATCTTAGCAAATGTTTTTTAAAGAAGTACAAAAATATATGAAAATAGAGGTCCAACCAAGAGTGTTGTTTTATAAAAGCTAAGCTAAGAAATCAACTTATAATAAGTTGAAAAGTGCGCAATTGCAATTTCATACACCATTGTTATATGACTACAACTGTTTCTTTGATAAACTAATATGCCAGTAATAGATGCATAACAACTAGGAACTAGGAACAGAAACCTACTCTGGTCCAAGAAGTACAATTATACAATGCTGCATGCATCAAAAAAGGAGAGCCTCGAGTGAAAAGAAAAGTAGACAAACCTCTCTTTGTTGCAGTGCCGCCTCCTTCCTGAAAAATAAAATGAACAGCACATATTAGAAATAGAAAAATGTTTAGAAAAATTGAACTTACCGGATCACTTGTGATTCTGCTTAAGTTCACCTTGCTATCAACTATCTAGTGCTATACTAAAACATGCACAACTAGGCTCGGCTTGACTATATAGTCTTTCTTGTTAATGTCAGCTAATATTTCTACCGCAGTTGATAATTTTCTTCAAGAAAACACTCCCTGATCAAATTATGGATGGATTTCCTTCAAAATTTCAATATATGCCATTAAAATAGATTCAATAAATAGTGTAAATAAGGTTTAGTCAAGGAATTTTTTAATAAACAGAGAGAAGTAGATAGGATTTAGAAAATTACAAGTGGATAACAATGTTCACATTTTATACCATATCAAAATGGTTAGTGGAATGAACTTTATCCAATCAAACCACAAATTTTGAAGTGTGTCATCTTCCTGATGGGTTTTGTATCATACCAATTCGTCTCAGTGCTAAACTTGCCTGCTTAATAGGCGAGCCTCCAAAGTTACCCCTTCTCCAAGATTAGCAACCTGTAAGAAAAGTACAGAAAAAGTCGGGGATAATTGGAGCTAATGTTACTTTACTGATAATTGTCCTTTTTACTCTCCTTATTTTTACTAATCGATGAAATCGGTCCCTCTATTTTAAAATTCAATAGTTTTGGTCCTTCAGTCGGATACTTTCTAACTTAAAAATAGTGATGTGATATATATTTTAAATGACGTGACACAAGATCTCATGATATAAAAACATCTAGATGCATTAATTATTTATATTTTATTAATTAAATTGCCAAAATGAATAATTTCATATGTTGAAACTGAAGTTTTTATAGGGTATTATATCAATTTCAAGAGTATTAATTATTTAACATCATTTTATCATATGTCACATTAGTATATTTTACTTAAAAAAATCCGAGGAAATGACCAAAGCTGTTCAATTTTAAAATAAGAAGACCAATTTTGTGAATTGGTAAAAATAGAAAGACCAAAACTACAATTAAGTCTATTCAATAGATACAATGTCAAATTTGTTACATGATGCTGCAATACATCCTTAGATGTCAATGTAAATTGTTTATACGCATTCAAATATATACATCGATAGTATTTAGTATTTAGCTAAAATCAAAATTATTTGCAAAGTCAAACTTCCTATAACAATTAGCTGTAAAAATAATAAATTGAGAGCAATATTTCTACACTCAGTTTAAATACTTTCTACACGCCTATAATTCCTGGTCCATTTTTTTTTGAAGATATATTGTTTTTGTAGACTATAGGTCAAAATTGTAAAAAGGGAAAATAATTTCTTCAATGCATTTTTTTCTACTGCCTTTGATTAGATGTCCTTGGCTGACATGAATATTCACTCTCATGTTGTTGCACGAGTCCTTTTATTGTACAATGGTAATATTGCATACTTAAGTTCCTCATATCATTAATCCATTTCTAGTGTGGTTTACTTGTCCACAAGACCAATAAAGAAAGAAACATTGTCAAAGAGAGATGCACATATTGGTTACTCCCTCAAATCTATTACCTGTTGCTCTAGTTGCCTGACTCTCGATTCAGCTTCCTCGCATCTCTCCTCTGCAAGTCGAAGCTGAGGATATACATGTCAGTATGGCGTGCCCAAAAAGAGTGTATGCAAAACATAATCACCTCTAAGAATGAAGAAAAATTTGATGTTATAATCAGCAATGTTTCAATGGAAGTGCCAAGTTAGTTACATATCCAATTTAACCCAAATTTAAATGAGATTCTTTCTTCTATTGTCATGTTACAAATTAGAGTGTCTATAAGGAAAACAAATTACTCAATCAGTTGTATGTTATCACCTTTTCATGTAAATTGTCGTTTTCTTCTTGTAGCATATCAAGCTGCATTGAAATTTACATCTAATTAGTAGATTTCTAAAAAGAGATAGCAACTATGTATGCACCAGGCAATTGAAGATTAAGAAGTGAAAGTGCGCTAATATTAAAGGGGGTGGAAGAGAGAAAGAAGTAGAAATATATGGCTGTTTGCTTTGTTAGTAAACATAAAGATAACAATATTTCCAATTGATGAGTATACTAACTATTAACGTTGCTTTATTAGTGACATTGACCATACCTCATCCTCAAGCTCAGTAGCAGGGCGCTGCTGCTGCTGATTGACATTTTCTCTTACTTTCATACTCCCCAGATCAAGTGACAATCTACGTGTTCATCAGGAATGAATAGCATTACATATGTGTTGGAAGGTAAATTTTGCATCTCAATACAGCATTCATACCTATTAGTCTATTACTAAAAAGCAAAATGTGGATGTTACAAAAAAGGGTGGCATGAACCGTTACCAAAGTTAAGCTGCAATAATTTTTGTTTATGCCTTTATTCAAACTACTACCCTTGTTTTTTTACTTATAAAATGTGATAGATTCATCAATTTTTAATTGGTGGGACCACCTTAAAATTTTATTCAAATCCAATTATACAGATAGCATTATAAAGAGAGTATAAAAAAATGTCTTCGTAACATTCATTCATCTTATATATTTTATTCTTGAAATAGCCATTCATCTTATATATTAATTGGGATTCAAAAGAATAAATAAGATAGATTTAGAAAATAATCAAGAAGAAGCATATATAGCCACAATGCAAACAAGAAAAGGAACAACATCGGATGTTACCTCCTGTCTCTTTTAATATCTACGATAGACTCTGATGGAGGAATGCCACCAGAAGTAGCTGGCCTGAGTGTAATAGGTACACTAGCTGGCACCAAAGGAACCACTTTAGAAAGTCCACTAGGACGCCCTGAGTTTGCTCGAGCAGATGGAGGTTGATCGTTGTTCGCATTATTAGATTGAGCCGACCGAGAAATGGCTAAACTGCGTGCTGAGGGAGACAAATCGAGGGTTCTATTTCCCATTGTCGAACGAGCAGATGGTGGCTGTTGCTCCATTTGATTGGCATGTGTGGAAATTCGTGGTGGAGTTTGCTCAGCAGCATTTGCAGGGAAAGATGATCGAACACTTGATATGGCTCTTAAAGATTGGGGTTGTTCTTGAACGGAGCGAGCTGACTAATAGAAACATAATCAAAGTTCCACAAATTTGTTCCAATTAAGCAACATTTACTTTAATTGAGAGTGAAGAAGGCAATTACCACTGGCGCTGGGGAACGTGATCTTGCAGGTGGAGGTTGTTCTTGAGCAGAGCGAAATGACTAATAAAAACAACAATAGCAAAACAGAGGTTTCAAATTTTCAAACAAAACACTATGATCTAAAATTACACACAAATCCATCCTTAAAATTATAAACATGTATCAAAACTGTTCGCAGATTATCACGACATGTTAACCAGATCATTGACTCTTACATGTTGATTTCACATTAGTGTCGTTAATTTGTCTATGAAACTTTGACCTCTTAAAAACTATTTTGTCACTGGTCACTAATGAGTTCCTACACAATTGTTATTATCATAAATTTGTCACTAATTAGTCCATAGCAAGTTGATTTTGAAGGCAGAAATATCTTGAATAATATTTTTTAACGATGTATTTGCTAATTTATAAAAATAAAAGCCTACTTTTAATTTATATTCATTTTAAATTTTCGAGAAATAATTTAGCTATATAAAAATTTCAAAGGCTATGATTGTGAAGCCAAAATATACCATTGGTGACCGCGATCTTGCAGATGGAGGTTGTTCTTGAGTAGAGCGAACTGACTAATAAAAACAACACAGAAATCAGACGTTTCAATTTTTCATAAACATTGTGATCTAAATATATAATAATTCAAACACTGTGAAGCTAATATTACCATTGGTGAACGCGATCTCGCTGGTGGAGGTTGTTCTGGAGTACTCTTAACTGTCTAATAGAATACAACAACAAGATCACATCAGTTCAATTTATATAAATATAAATACAAGGAGGAATATATCTGCTACTACAATTACAGCAGTAATATAATGATTTTAGATACAACAATATCGACAATTGCAGCTGCCTTCCCCTCCAATCACAGACGCAATTTAAAATCATAGAGACAATGATATGGAAGGGCGTGAAGGTAGTGAGTTACCATGGGAGAGCGAGGTCGCATTGCTCTTCCACCACCGAGTCCAATGCTTCCGGTGACACTGATCGAAGAATAATCAAGAGGAATGTCGTCTTCGTCTTCTTCTTCGTCGATAGTTTGATGCGACATAACCTGTGCAAGTCTCTGAGCGGCAGCTTTCGTGGCATTGTTCTGCGCTCTCCTGATATTTGTCATGGCAGAACCAGTGGAACCTGCACGAGCATGGCGGTTCAGCGGCGATATAGTCACCGGTGATGACGGTGACGACGGCGTCCCCGTTGAGCTCTGTTGCCTATCAAACATTTTCCGCCGATCCATCTATAAAACCACAAAAAAAAAATCAGGGAAAAGAGATTGCATAGTGATGGATTATATATCTAATCATTTTGCATTTCCTATTAGATAATAGAATAATTACTACCTGAGAAGCGATGATTAGAAAAGGAGGAGAGAGTGGAAGAAAGTGAAATGATGAGGGTGAGAAGGAGGAGGTTGGAGTGGCGTGGTTCTATTGTTGGAAGGACGGAGGATTCGTTCGTTGGATGGGAGGTGTGACGTGGTGGAATCCTTTCATTTTGTAACGGTCTCCGAACTTCCTGTAATTAATAGTACCATTACCAAAGTCATTCCTTTCCTTTTCTCTTTGCTTTTTCCTTAACAAGTTACCATTATTTTTTTTATCAACTAAGATACCCGTGCTTACTATATTTTTTTTCCTTAACAAGTTGCATGGATTTTGCGTGATTACTGTATTTTTTTCTATCATATGATAATTAAAGAATATCAATAAAATAAGTTATTCACTATTTTTTTTATAAAAAACATATAGGGCCAATAAAGTTGGAACACATAATTTGTGAAAAATATCTTTATTTTAATATTTAATAGTGATAAATGTTTATTTTAAATTTCTTTATGTATCAAGTGCAGATATTTATTCTATACTTTTTTAAATTTATTATTGATAAATATTTATTATGTGTTTTTTATACATCAGTTATAAATATTTATCTTGCATTTTAATATTTATCAATGATTAATTTATTATGTCTGATTTTTATGAATCAGTGTTAAATATTTGTTTCATAATTTTTTATATTTATTACTGATAAATAATTGTTCTGTGTTATTTATATATTAGTAACAAATATTTTTTTCATGATTTTTTATATTTCTCATTAACAAATATTTGTCTTATATTTTTTATGTATTTACCACATTTATTTGTCCTATGATTTTTTATATTTATCATTGAAAAATATTTGCCTCATATTTTATACATTGATTATAAATATTTGTCTCATTTTTTTAATATTTATCAGTGATAAATATTTGGCGCGTGTGTTTATTTATCAAGTACAAATATTTGTCTCATTATTTTTTATATTTATCACCAACAAACATGTGTCTATGTTTTCTAGTTATAAATATTTATCCCTCATTTTTAATATTTATCAATAATAAAGATTTATCTTTTGTGTGTTTTTATGTATCAGTGATAAATATTTATACCATGATTTTTTATATTTATCACAAATAGATATTTGTGATGTGCTATTTTATGTATTACTAACAATTTTTTTCAGTAATTTTTTATATTTATCATTGACAAATATTTGTCACATATTTTTTAATGTATCGACGACAAATATTTGTCCTTTGATTTTATATATTTATTATTGACAAATATTTGTTCTACTTTTTTATGCATCAGTGTGAATATTTGTCATGTATTTTTTTATGTATCATTGGCAAATATTTGTCTCATGATTTTTTATATTCATCACTAACAAATATTTGGCTTGTATTTTTTTCCATCAATTATAAAATATTTTTGGTCTCATGATTATTAATATTTATAAAAGAAAAATATTTATCTTGTATTTTTTATTATCAGTTATAAATATTTATCATTTTTTAGTATTTATCAGTGATAAAATTACTCTCGTATGTTTTTTATTGATTTGTGATAAATATTTCTTCAATAATTTTTATATTTATTAGTGATAAATATATGTCATGTATTTTTTATGTATTAGTGATAAATATATGTCATGTACTTTTTATGTATTAGTGACTAACATTTTTTGTTATTTTTTATATTTATTATTGACAAATATTTATCGCATGTTTTTTGATGTATCGATGACAAATATTGTCTCGTGATTTTTTATATTTATTATTGAAAAATATTTGTCCAATATTTTTTTACGCATCAACTATAAATATTTGTCTCGAATTTTTTAATATTTTAGTGCCAAATATTTGTCCCGTTATTATTATGCATTAGTCGCAAATACTTCCTCCAATGACTTTTAATATTTATCAGTAACAAATATTTATCATATTTTCATACATTAATTATAAATATTTATTAGCATTTTTTAGTATTTATTAATGACAAATATTTATTCTATATTTTTTTTTATATATGAGTAAATGTGGTGAAATATGAAATTTGGATAGTTTAATTATTACAGTAGAAAACAATTGAGTCATTTTTGTTTTTTCATTATTGTTAACTTTGATCGTGTTTTATTTTTTAGGTAAGAGAAATAAATAAGTGAGTAAGCCGTACCAAAAAAGTGAGTGCAGACTTTTATAGGAAAGTGAAATGCAAATGCAAATTAAAGTACGTTCCAACATTTTTAATATGTCATGAAATGCAAATTACACTATTCTCATTTTTATTTAAAAAATGTAAAAATTGTAATTAAATGATTTATAAACCTCAACTACTTTTTTAATGATTGATTTCTAAAAAAATAACAAAAAATTGAAGTGTGAAAATATTATTAGAAAAAAAATATTATATCCCAATATTAAAAAATATTAATTTTTAATTAATTATTTAATGATAGACATTTTTTTTATTGTATAGTGTAATGCAATTATTTTGCTTTTCTAATTGATTGTTTTTTAAACAAATGTTTTTCTAACCCCGACATTTTGGTTTTTTACTTGTCAAAGTCATTTTTTGTGTCAAAATCATTGAATAATGAAATGTGTACTTTTGCGGTACGTGCGTAGGCTATTTTGCAGAGTTTTCATTATCACATATTGAATGACTTTTCTGTTCCCTAATTTTGGTTCAATGATAAATTTTTAGAGGGCATGCATGTATTTTCATTTAGTGGTTAAATTTCTTATACTTATAATAGATTATCAACACACCATTTTCCGAATAGATTAGATTAAGCTTGATTTGAAATAGTTGAGTTTGATTTATGATTAATTTTTTAAGTTTGAATCTCACTTACAATTTATTATAGGTTTTTTTTTGTTTGGCGTAATCTTTTTTAAAGACCTAAAAGTCTGTTTCATATTAAAATATTTACAAAGTATATTTTATATTATTTTAAATGGGTTAAACAAAACATTTATATATAAGAAAAATTAATAAAATAATAAACATAAAGAAATTAATAAAATTATATTTTTTTATTCAACAAATATTAAGTTACTAACAAATAAAAATGTTAATAAATAATATATATATATATATATCGGCCTATCAGACTTAATAGATTTTTTTATATATCTGAGTCTGACCTATTTAAATTAATAGATTTTAAAAAAATGAGTCTAACATTTTTTACTAAATAAAATACGTAAAACTAAGCTTTAAGTAAATCAGATCATAGGTCTCTGACAACGGTCTAGCCTATTTTCACCCATAAATACTAGTTAAGTAGAATACTATGTCTCTGACAAAAATATTAAAATTGTTAGGTAAAATAACATATTTCGTATTTGAACTCGGATTTTTTAACATTATTTTTTTTCCTTAAATTCTATTTATATTGATGTTTACCTTTTCTTCTAAAAAAATTTAGTCATTCTTATTTTTGATATTGTACATATGTTTATACTAATATAATAGATCGCCAAAGTTACAGTCTCATCAAACTCACCATGACTTAAAACTTACATTATATATCTCTTATAATTAAGAGTAGGACACATGTTAGATGAAAGGGAAAAAAAACATAAGCTGAATATATTATAAAAAATAATAATTCTTGTTCTTGTGTCTAAAATGTTTTCATATGTGTTCTATCAACTCTGTTTGAAGTTGTTGAATAATTTAGCTTTGACAAATATTTGTCTTCTTTTGCATGTATGTTACAAAATTTGAATCAGGACCACTAGATCATTTTGTTTAACTCTCGTTATCAACATGTTCATATTAAAAATATTTTTATATGTCTATCATTGTACACAAATACAACAACCATGATATCATGTAATACGATGCATGCGTATATTATATGTTTAACTATATTCATGTGTCACAGTGTCAGGCACATGTTTTGCCGTGAATAAAGATTAGAGCAATGTAAATGCACATTCCACAACATTTTTTGTTGATTGTTGTTGTTGTTAGAGAAATAGTTTTATTTTATCTTCTTACGATTTTCATATGGTATTTTCAAATAATTCACTTGAATAAATATTATTAACTAAATAACACCTAATATTATATGAAGCCCTAATTTTGAAACAATCATATATTATTTTGAAAGTTAACACCAAAAAGAGTTATTAATTTGATAAAATAAAGGAACAGAAAAGAACTAACTCGTTAGGAGGTGCATTAGTAAAAATCCGGTGATTATAGACACTTGGGCTAAGCCCAGTTAAAAACTAAACTTGGAGGCCCGTAATTACAGTTTGGCATCGTGCGTGGATCTGGAAAGGCAAGGGAAGCACTACGACGATGAGAATCGAGTTCTAGTTAGATTCAGACCGCAAAGAAGCTGATTCAATTTCTTCCATTTCCTCCATAGATTTAGAGCGAGAAAGAGAGAAAAATGGTGAGGGAAGTTTCAGAGAGCTGCGTTGATAGTTTAATGACGGAGATGGTTTCGTGCTATTGCAATCGATTCTACGCCAACAAACCCGAACTCGCTGCTCGAAGGATCGAAGCCATTGGTTATCAGGTCGGTCAACAGCTCTCTGAAAGGTTGTTCCAAACCCTAATTCCATCGCTTCATTTTCATTATATTTTCTTCAACGAGATCTGTTATCACACACCACAGTAACACTGATTTCACATAATTTTCGGAAATGTAATCAAACTAAACCAAAATAGACTTATTCAATTTCTCGATAAATCTCTGTTATTAATTCATTATGATTTAATAATTATTTTTAGTAGGTTAAGTGTTTCTGTATCTAATTATACGCTATTATGGATTTGAAGTGAATTGTAATGGTTGATTAAAATGTGGTATGTGTATGTGCTTCAGATATACGATGGAGCGGCCTCGATTTGGTGATCATCTTGAGGCTATTAAGTTCATCTGTAAGGATTTTTGGTCTGAGGTATTTAAGAAGCAGATAGACAACTTGAAAACTAACCATAGGGTGAGTTTAAAGATGAAAAATGAATGGGTTGAATATTTATATAACTATTGGTATTTTGTTTTTGGTTTGGATGGTTGTTTTATTTGGTTCTCTGCTTCAGGGTACCTTTGTATTGCAAGATAATAAATTTCCCTGGCTTACACGAATGTCGGTTGATCCATCCGCTGATAATGTTAGTTCAGTTGAGGATTATTCTGCACCTACAGCTGAAAGCAAGGCAGCACAGGCTATGAGTATGCATCTATATTTCCCGTGCGGGATCATTAGAGGAGCTCTTTCTAACTTGGGAATACCCTGTGCAGTTTCTGCAGACATATCAAGCTTCCCAGCATGTGCGTATCTCCCATTCCTCTCTCACGTGCACACACGCTCACACACACTGATAGATAAGAGAAGTCTTTTTCAAAGATAGAGAAGAGTTCCATTCCATTTTTAATGTTTTCTAGATGCTCAATTGCGCGTGAGAAGTCTGATGTGAATAATCTGATCTGGCTGGAAAAGTTTAAATATGTACTAGACCAGTTCATACTCAATGGCGTACAGTGATTGCACTGAGAAGTTCAATAGTCTGAGAGCATCATTACTTTTTAAATTTCCATTGTTAGATTTTGGATGTAGTTTTCTTGATCAAATTTATGCCGGGTGAAGTTGTGTGTGTGGGTTTAATTATGTCCAAACTTGTATGCTTAGCCTAGTCCCTAGTGCAAGGGGTTTCCACTATTGTGGGGTCTGGTATGGATCAGATGTATTCATCCTTAGCCCCATGATTGTAGACCCGAGAGGCACACAATAATGTCTCTGTATCAGGAAACAGCAGCCTGTCTGGTACATCAAGTCTCACCCTCCAGCTAGAAATAAACCTGAAGTCTTTTTGATTGTTTGTAATGTTTTAATTTATTAAAGTTCTAATCACTGATAATCATGTCACTAAGTTAGTTCTCAAATTATTTGTTTTCTATATTTCTTTCCACTATGGAATAAAATTATTAAAAAGGTGCTGATGGTAAAGTGGAATACTGTGATTTTTCCATCCCCTTCATCAATTGCTTCATTATAGGAAGTTTAGTTTTCGTTTTTGTAGATAATTTATGTTAATATCTGTTTGTTAATTTACAACAATTCAAACAACTTTTTTGTCTTCACACATAAGAGGGTATAGACATTTATAGGTTGATCTATGCTTGCCATGTTTATGTATGTTCAGTAGATTCTGAACATAACTTCACTATGGCAGGCCTATGCATCTTGGGCTATAATATTATCACTGGTTCAGCTTGATCTGAAACAATAACATCATTCACATATTCAGTCTATATCTGGAATACATGTTGTAGTTGTCATGACGATTTTAGTGTGTTTTTCCCTATTTATTTATGACAGACTGTTATCATTGCAGCATGCAAATTCCTTCATTTTGCATCAAATATTGTTCTAATCATCTTTCTATTTGATCTAAAGTTGTCAAGCAATACATGAAAGTTTCTCTTGTTTGCATGTTTTTCTCTGATCAATCTCCTTTTACACATCATTGAGCAGGTTCATTTGTGGTCCGTATAAAAGCCTGATAAGTTCATTTGTTTTACTGACGTGAGGGGAAGATTAATATTGTTCACAATCATTTGATGCCTGCAACTGTGCTCTTTTGTCCCAAATTTGCTGGAGTGGGGAATGTTTCTTTACAATATTTAAACTATCAAGTACTATTGACTTGGCTGTATAGAAAGAGCTCATGAGGAAGTGTTTTCATAAATGAAGACTTGGTTCTTTTGGATGCAGATTCCATGGAGATTATGAGAATATGATGTTTTGTTCACATACTATATGGTGCACGGTAGGAAGACGATAGGAATTGAAGTAATTTGTACTGTTATCCTTCTTGTAGCAATGAATGCTGCCCTTATATTTGAAATATTTTTGTTGCGTACTTGATCACCAATTTGCTTGACAAGGTTTTCTCTATTGGATGAGCGTAAATTTATTTATTGGAAATATTTGATTAGGACAAACTTGATTGGATATTGGCAAAACTTACACACATTTGAGAAAGAGATTTTGGACTTACACACATATGAGTTGAACATACGAGACAAATAGTTTCATTTTTGATAGAATTAATCGTAATAAAAGTTTAATAATGTAATAAACACAACTTTAATCTAATTACAAAAGTAAATATTGGTAGTCTAGTAAGCATAGTTTATATGGTAGCTGCAGAAATATTAATACAATAAGATGTGGGTTGGAATCCAGAATCTTTCAATTTTTCTACAATTAGTATAAGTTCCATTGTTAGGTTCTTTAAGGAAGAAAAAAAACGTAAATATTGGTATAAATGTTTATATTTATTGTTATAATGTAAATCATATATAACATTTCTTCATTTAACAATTCAAAAGTAATATAATTTTGATGTAGTAAAAATTTCTTAATATCTATTTATATTGATTTATTTGAGTTTTTTTATTAGTATAAATATTTATGAAATTATTTAGAAAAATTTAAGGCGACAATTTATGATATTTTCTATAAGTTGTTTTTAATTTATTTTTCTATTCTTTCATAAATAGTTTATGAAAACAATTTATAATATATATAAAAATAGTTTAACTTTATTTTATTTATTATTATAAAATTAACTTATACATAAACATTTGTGATAAATGATTATAGTGTAAGTGCTTAAATTAAGTTGTCTAACTAAATAGAATCTTAGTCTTGGTGTATAAAAGTAACATATGTATATAGAGAGAGTTTGTTTGTTACAGTTTTTTCAAACAATAATTGCTTTTTATTTTAAAAACATAATCACTTTTAAGCGTCTTCATTTGTTTGTTATAGCATTTAAAAATAATTAGAATTTAAAAATAATCTAAAAATTGCTTAAAATTATAAGTTATTTTGAGTAATTTTTAATAAAAATTAATTTTTATAATTAAATTTTTTTTTTTAAATAATTTTCATTACGGTAAATAAACACAAAATAGCTTATACTTTTAAAAAAAAATTAACAGATAATCTCTAACTTATTTATTGAATGTTAAAATACTTTTTAATAATTTGCAACAAACTAACCCATAACTGATTATCAATAAACTAACAAGTAACAAAGAGATATATATAGCTAGATACAATAAGCCATAAACTTTTAAGTGGGGCATGATATCCAAGTAATTTTAACATTTAGGTTTATTTATAGACACTTAAATGATTTAACACGTTATTTTTCCTTCGCTTTTAGTGTTTTTTTATTCGGTTAAAGTTTTATTATTATGACACCATCGATAGTTGTAACACCTCCACTGATATAGATTTTTGTGAGTTCAACATCGCTAATTCAAAAAACAACATAAATTTAAAAATAAAAACAAACAAAAATTATCTCTAATTTTGTCGTTTAGTATTAGAGACGTAAAATTTAATAACATTTTATATGTCTTTAATTTTCGTTAATATTTCAATTTTATCCCTTATTGAATCATGGTTTTATTAAATTTATTTTTCGATGTGTTTTAACCGACAAAAAGAAAAGTGAAAATGAATCAAAAACAATGCATTGAAGATTAACTATATAAGTACACCACTTAATTCAGTTGTACATCATGCATAATAGACATAGTCTAAACTTCCCCATTAGAGTATATATGTTTAACATTTAAAATATCATACTTTAGTTATAGTTGCTTTCTCAAATAGTTCACAAAATCTATTTGTGCTGCACTTATGTGAAACTAATCTTATATATGAGCTTCTTTTTTGTCAAAAAGAAAAATATATGACATTTCTCGTTCTTTTATTTTTATTTGATTTGACATTAAACCATTAGCAATAACTTCATTGACACACAACTTCACCAATGCATGCTTACTCTCTTCTCTCATTCGGATTCAAATGATTTTGTCCATATTTTCAAAAATACCAAATGGTAATAGAAGGAAGGTTAAAAAAAATGAACGAGACAATGATTTCAATTGTGCAAATATTTGAGAGAGAGTATAAGTAAGAGATTTTATCTTGATATTTGCAAATACTATTATTTTTTTTCATCCCTCCCAATCTAGAAGGTTCAAAACAAAACCATCGTCCCTTCTTAGTTTAATTTTTTAAGTTCCCGCTTTACGGGCTCTCTCTGTCTCTGGCACATTAATTAATTAATTAATTGTAGGGGTGGCCAAAATAAATAAATAAAAATAGATAAAGAAGCAAATAACTCAAGTGGCAAAGTCTAGAGAGAGGGACGAAAATACAAGAATACCTTCGCAGAGAGCCGCAGTGCAAGTAAGTTCCTTCATTTTTCCTTACTACTCAATGCTTTCATTCTCGCAACATGTTTTCTTCTCAGATCTCTATTTTGGGTTTTTCTTCGAACTTTTTTTTTGTTTCCGATCTTTTTATTTACATTTGAAATTAGGGTTTAGTTCATGTTGTGTGGTTTCTGACCTAACTTTCATGTCCATTCCTAAACTTGATGGTAATTACTATTATTATTGCCGTTAATTCATGAGGTGAAACCAACATTGACGACATTTTCTATAACCTTTCTGTTTGGAAAATTATGTATTTTTTTTCTAGAACCACTGGCTTATCATGCGCTTCGTTCAAGTATATTTTTTTTATATATAATACTTATATTTGTTGCATGTTTAGATCTACTTTTGTGTTAAATGTAGATTTTAATTTGTAGTATGAGGGTGTGTTTGGTTTGGTTTTTGGTTGAATTCTTACATGGATTACAGTGAACTTGTTGTCAATTCATTGCATTCATTGATTCACTGAGTTACATTGAGTTGGATGATTATATAGTTGTGTCAGTTGCAACCGTAATGCCAACTTTGGTCTATTTGTTATATATTTTAAAAAATGTGATTTTGGTATTCTATAATTTAGAGATCATCTTTTAGAGACTTTTAAGAAAATGAGAAGCTGTTTTGTGTTTGCCTGCTGTAGTAAAAAAAAAATTATTTTGAAAAAATCAGTTATAAAACGAATGATTATTTGAGAAGCTACAAACAGCTTCTCATTTTAAACACTTTTTAGATTATTTTTCAGTTTTCTTAAAAAGTTGTAACAAACAGATGCAAACTCTCAAAAGTGATTATTTTACTAAAACAGCTGTAACAATCACACCCTCAAGCCTACTAATGCACAAACTGCACGTGCATAACTCATTGAATATATACAGTGATAGGTTTGAGGAAATGTTTTCTGTTTTTCTTTTGTTTCAATTGTTTTCTCTTTTCAATGTTTTGTAAGTGAAAACAACTTTTTTTTCACTATTTGCTTTACAATTTTATGGAAGCAATAAATAAATTGAAAACAAGGTGACAGGTTTGTGATTAAAAATGTAAAGAAAATTATTTTTGATACCAACAGGCCATAACTTTGTTCCCTATTTTATTTTGCATGTTTGGTAAAATTGTTGTTACTTGTAGAAGCGGTTTGACCTCAAATTGAAAAAAATATAGCTTTTGCGTTTGGTTGAGGATTTCATGCTAATAGTATGTGTGGGCGAGCATTTGCAGACTTGATTATTGATGATCTTGATTTTGTTAAATTCATTTTAGTGAGTTTTGAACTATTGCAATTTATGTTTAGATACCTTTATTTACAAAAAGTGATTTTAGTTTAAAATATGGAAGCTGAATGCAAAAGCATGGCATGCTCTTGCTTCAATGGGATTCTGTAACCAAACTTGATTTTAGAGAAAGATATCCAAACAACATGATGTTTACATAGAATCACATTTGTCGGTATTTGAATGGGACTTTGTTGAGCACAAGTCGACGCAAACATGTGTGTTTGGTTTTGCAGCGACAAAAATGGATTTTGAATTAATTTATTTTGTATAATTGATTTTGGCTAAAATTTAGTTGAATGTAAAATGATTCATATTTGGATACATTAATGTAAAAGTGAATTGAACAATACATTTGATGCTAGCAATCAATTTAAGAGGCAAAAGCTCTAAATTCTAGCTTCAAGTTAGAATTAATTCTAGAGGCAAAATCAATTCTACACCTCCATAATCAATTATACAAACTTACTTTTGAGATTACAGTTTCAGCTAAAATTAGTGTTGCAATAATTCATTCAAACACTCACTGTTGTTTATTTATGATTTCCTTGTCAAATAAGTAATTGGGGGTTTGGCTTGTGTCAATCAGGTGAAAATGTTGCACTGTGTTGGGGTATCAAATTTGTGAAAAGGCAGAAGCTTCCCGTTTCTGTGCTGTAAAATTGAGGGAACTACAGTAATTGAGTTTTAATTTCAACTTACCCATGGAGTGCAACAAGGACGAAGCTCTGAGAGCTAAACAAATTGCTGAAAATAGAATGCAATGCGGTGACTTTGCAGGAGCACTGAAGTTTGCTATGAAAGCTCAAAGACTGTTTCCTGAGATCCAGAACATTACTCAAATCCTTACTGTTTGTGAGGTTCACTGTGCTGCACAGAACAAACTCTCCGCGACTGATATGGACTGGTATGGAATTCTTCTGACTGAGAGATTTACTGATGAAGCAACTATAAAGAAACAGTATAAGAAGCTTGCACTGCTACTTCATCCCGATAAAAATAAATCTGCTGGGGCAGAGGCTGCTTTCAAGTTGATCGTGGAAGCTAACAGAGTATTGAGCGACCAAACAAAGCGTTCTTTATATAACACGAAGATTAGAGGTCCGTCTGTAACTACAGCACCGAAGGTTCCATCCCATACTCAGAATTCAAATCAACGGGATGCACATCAGACATTTTGGACATCTTGCAAACACTGTAAAACTCAGTACGAGTACTACAAATCCATTGTAAATGCTACCTTGCGTTGTCAACAATGTTCTAAACCCTTTACAGCTCGTGACATGGGCTTCCGGGGTGCACCACCAGGAAATACACCGTCGTCATTCAACGATCGTAAAGGTCCTCAAAACCATGTGCCACCAAAAGAAGCATCGAAAAGTAGTGGTGGAAAACCTTATGGTAAAGGACCGGAGGACAAATTTCGGCAGTCTTCTCCTGTATCTATGACAAAATGTACTGCTGGAGATGGAGTCTCTTGTAAAGTTCAAAAGAGTAAAGATGACCATGGGGCTGCAGGAGTGACAAAGGCTGGTGCTGGGGCTGGAACTTCCAACCCTGCTACATCCAAAGCTAAGCAATCACAAACCCCGACAAATGTTGGAAGTAAGAGAGCAAGGCAGTCAGCATCGGCAGATTTGAGAGATGATAACAAGGCTGGAAATGGTAATGACATGAAAGATAGCAATGTTCAAGAAAATGGTGTTGATCCTTTTGTGCCTGACGCAGGAGTCCACTCTAGGAGATCTTCCAGGAAAAAGCAACATGTTTCATACACAGAAAATGCTGGAGGCACTGAGTTTGAGAGTGCTTCCAAAAGGCCACGACAAGATGAATCATGTAAGGGCATTAAAGTGGAGAAAAGAGAAGTGTCTGCAAGTGGTGGGTTGTTCGGTACCACAAGTCCAGCTAGTTTCACAGCTAATGTGGCTGGTTGGAATGGAGAGATGAGAAATAAAGTAAATGCCCAACCTGGAAAAACAGTTTTAAGGAATAAAATGAAAGTTGAGCAATTGAATCTGCAGAGAAATGAGACGTCCAAGTTGGATATTGATGATAGAAAGGCCAAAGCCGACAATTCTCTACCAAAATTGAATTTCACTCCCGATATTATTTGCTGTCCTGATCCAGAATTCAGTGATTTTGACAAGGTTAAGAAAGAGGACTGTTTTGCTGATAATCAAGTCTGGGCTATTTATGATTGTACTGACTGTATGCCAAGATTCTATGCTCGCATCAGGAAGGTGCACTCCCCTTTCAAGCTGGAATATACTTGGCTAGAACCTAATCCAGATCTCAAAGATGAGATTGATTGGGTTGATGCAAATTTACCTGTTGCCTGCGGTAAGTACAAACTCGGCCATCGTCAGGTTGCTAAAGATGTTGGTATGTTTTCTCACCAGGTGCGTTGTATAAAAAGTTCTAGAGGTTCTTATCTGGTATATCCCATGAAGGGAGAAACTTGGGCAATTTTCAGATATTGGGATATAGGATGGAGTTCCAAACAAGAAAAGAAATCAGAATTTGAATTTGAATATGTGGAAGTGTTGTCTGATTTTGATGGGATTGATGGTGTTAAAGTTACTTATCTGAGCAAAGTGAAAGGGTTTGTTAGTCTCTTTCAGCAAACAGTTCAGAATGAAATTGGCTTATTTTCTGTTCCACCTAATGAGATGTATAAGTTTTCACATCAGATTCCTTCAGTTAAGATGACCGGTAAAGAAAGGGAAGGTGTTCCAAGAGGATCATTTGAACTTGACCCTGCTGGCTTGCATAAGAGTGTTTTTCAAGTTAGCGATCCTGCTGATGGGAAGATGGAGGATGGAAACTTGAACAATGGGGTTAGTTCTTGCCAGGGATCCTCCAAGTGTAAAGTTGAACAGGCAATGTCTAATGAGAATATCCATAAAGCAAAGTTGCGGGAGAGTAATGGTCCTGAAATAGTTTCACCAATCATTAGAAGATCACCAAGGTCAGACGGAAAAAGTATGGACAATGGTCATGCAAGCAGTAGTGAATATTTGGTCAGAGATGATGAAAAAAACACTAGCAGCAGGGACCACGGTCAACCGGAGGGTAGGGAAGCTGCTGCATGCCCAACCAATGAGAATTTCAAGACTCCACAGAAACCTGAGAAGAGAAATTATCACGGTGAGACATTGACAGTTCGAAGGTCGCCTAGAGATTTAAGCAAGAAAAATGATATACAAGGTGCTGGTGAATGTACAACAGACAAGTTGACTGATGATCGTTCTAACACTAACAGTAATATTAAGGAAACTGTGTTTTCTCGGTCGGTTGGAAGTGATCGTGCTTGTTTGAAAAAAGATTCCAGAGTTGTGGGATCTTGTTATGACTTTAAGAAGGAAAAATCTAGGGAGATGTTTCAGTGTGGTCAGATATGGGCAATATATGGCGATGGGGATAATATGCCTGATGTTTATGTTCAAATCAAGAAAATTGAATCCACCTCTAATTTTAGACTGCACGTTTCTGAACTTGAACCCTGCTCGCCACTAAAAGGTTCAAAGCGAACAATATCTTGTGGCTCCTTCAAAATTAAAAATGCCAAACCACATTTTCTTTCTCTCTCTGCATTCTCTCATCAACTAAATGTTGAACCCATGGGAAATAGTATATATGAAATTTACCCTAGAAAAGGTGAGATTTGGGCACTATATCAGGATCTGAACTATGAACTTGCTTCTTCAAATCAGGGCAGAGGCAGAGGCAAATGTCATCTAGTAGAAGTATTAGCAGATAATGACAAGAGTATACAAGTTGTTATTCTGGTTCGTCTTAGTAACTCTAAGCCAATTTTCAAGGCTCCCATTATCCGTCGATCTAAGAACAGTTTAATTGATGTATCAAGAGAAGAGGTTGGTAGATTTTCACATCAGGTTCCTGCTTTTCAGCATAGTGGGGAAGACGATGTTCATCTCAGAGGTTGTTGGGTGGTTGATTCTTCTTCGATTCCTGCTTTTTGATACCCCTAGACTGAATTAGTATAGCCTTTTTATTCTGGGTCTCTCATTTAGTTAATTGTGAACTTGTTTTCTTTTACAATTTAACTAGCTATTCAACCAAGTATGAAGAATGTTGTGGAAATGTGTTGAAAAGATTTCCATATTCCATATTTTGATCACTTAGTTGTTCCCGTTAAAGCTGCTGTTCTGTTTTTATATTCTAGTCATCTTTTTTCATATGCAACTTGCAAATCTCAAGAGGAAAAAATTATATTGGTGATCATGGCATAGAAAAATTATATGGTTTCTATCCTTATGTATTGGTAATTTTACTCCTGTTGATTAATATGATCACTATGGTGTTAGAGGTGCGAACGCCACACCCATCAACAGGGTCTATGGCCTAATTATCGTTAAGTTAAGGTTAGTCTTTTTAAATACACAAGGTTAAGGATTTTTAGATGTCTTTTAGGGCTTTCAAATTGACACACTCCTTTCTTTCTGTGATTATTATAAGTGTAATAAATTTTCAAAATTTTATGTAAAATATAATTCAAATTAACTTTTATTTACATCAGTGACCAAAATTTGTATCACTTTTTTACTTATAATAGTGACAAGAGTGAGTGCATAAGTAAACATAAATAATACTCCTTCTGGAATAAATTATGAGCAAAATTTGACCTTTTTTTTTTTTATACATCAAATATCAACAATTTCTCTCCAATAAAATAATTGTACACCCTTCATTTAGTGTAATTTTTTCTATTTATATGACTCAATTTATTAGTCATTGGAGAGTAATTTGTGCTATAGACTTATTATTTTATTAGGATTGTATAAATTAAATATTATCAACTACTTTTCTTAATATACTAATTGTAGTTTGATTTATTTTTACTTATATTTTATTATGGAAGATATTTGTTATTACAATCATCATAAATATTTTCTAGTCAAACATATAGGTTTATTATTTTTGAGTTCGGATCATCTCAATTCAAATTTCTCTCGATTTTTGTCAATGATTTCTATTTCTTTTAATTTTATATTTTTTTTCAAATTCTTTTTGTTGGATCGAAAGTTTATATCATATATATGCATGTAAAGTTTTGTACAAATCTAAAATAATTTGATATGTTATTGAAACTTACGAAGATTAACGGTGTTTAATAATAGTGCGTAAAACTTTAATTATGATATACCTCAATAATATATCAAGTTATTTTAGATTTTTACAAAATTTTACATACATAATCTATACGATATAAACTTTTAATCCAACAAATATTTTTTGAAAATAATAATAAAATTAAAAATATAGAGTTGATCGATAGAAATTGAGATGAGTTTGGATCAAGAGGATTCATGTATGTTAAGTAAAAATGTTGGTAACCTTTTCAATATTTTAAGTATACTAGTCTATATCGATTGACTAAAATATTATGTTAGATCTCCAAATAAATTTAATTTATTTGGTTTATTAGTTCCTTAGTTTATTTAAAAATAAGTCATATTACTTATTTAAAAATATTAATATAAAATTTGAAATACTAACAAATGTCCATATATGAGACACTTGTTAAGAAAATAAAAAAAGAAACAATTTTAGAAGTTGTACATTTTTTATATTTCTTTGTTCCTTTAACAAATGTTCTAAGGACACTAATTAACATGACTCATATAAAATAAGTCTTTTAAGTAAATTAATATGTTATCCTAACCTTTTAAAAAGATGTGACTCAACCTTAAAAATTTTTTATCATAAATAATGTAATTATTTTTTATAGTTTCTAAAAAAGTGATTTTTATTTTATATTTTTAAAAATGATTTTTTATAATAATTTATTTAAAAATAGTAAAAGTTATTTAAGATTCATTTGTTACAAATTAAAAAAAAATTATTTTAACATTCAATAATTTAATTATTAATTATTAAATATTTTAACATAATAAAAAATCACATATTTTTTTAAAAAAAACATCTCTCAAAAATGATTTCTATGAGAATTTTTTTAAAATAGCTTCTCATTTTAATCATTTTTAAAATTTCATTAAAAAAAATTGTAACAAGTAGATGAAATACTTAAAATAATATTTCATAATAAACTATTTAAATTAATTTTTCATTTAATATCTTTTTTATTTTTTAAAAAATTATAATAAAAAGATGAAATATTACAAAAAAGTCATTTAAAAAAAGAACTGCAACAAACAAACGAGCCTATTAGGTAGAAAGAGATCTTTTAAGTTTTTGGCATAGGCCAAATTTGGGCCTGGCAGCTCAACATTTTTGCACCCTAAGTCTATACTATTTATTTGAGATTTGTTTCGTCTAAAGTAAAGTTAATAAAGTAAGATAATAAAAATTAATATTAATATTATAATTATTTATGATTTATTATTTATATATACATAATATTAAATAATTAATATTATTCACTTTATTTTTTAAAATGAGTTGTTTACTTTATAAAAACATAATTCATCTATCAGAAATTTGGGGCAAATGTAATGCAAGTTAGATACTTGATCAACAATCATTACACCATCTTCATGAAGGTTTTTTCCTCTTGCTCATCTATTATACCATTTGTACGTGTCACGTGTTTAGATTCTTTAGTCATCCGATCTAAAACGAAGTATGCATTTGGCTCGGTATAGATTACTTCCCCAAAAAAATTCAATTTGATCTGATATATTACAAATATATTTCACATAATACTATGTTATTTGACATAATACAAATACTATGTTATTTTATTTACCCAAATTATTTGACATAACACAAATATATTTGACATAATACAAATATATTCTTAATTATGTGTTAATAAAATTTGGATAAATGGATTCAATCTGATCTGATTAATTACAAATATAAAATTTGGGTTGAATAAATTTATCCAAAATTTATCAAACACATAGTTATGAAGAAAGTTTTATTCTATACCCCTTTTATACTTATACTCTTATATACTTTTTAAAATGTCAATTATACGCTGTATTTTTTTTATTATTTTAATAAATTAAAATTCACTTTTTTTTTTTACCTCTCAAAGATTTTCGAAACAAATAAAAATAAGATTTTCTGGTAGTTACCGGAAAACTTTTGCCAAGTTTTACGGTATAGAAGCCTCATACTAAAAATTTTGGAGGGAAGTTTTTCAGTAGTTTGAGATTAAAAAAAAAAATTTAAAAATAGAAAAAACTTTCGGAAAACTTGATTTTCAAGTTTCCCGGTAACTATCGGAAAACTTTTTTTCAAGTTTCCCGGTAACTATCGGAAAACTTTTTTTCAAGTTTCCCGGTAGTATGAATTTCCAGAAAACTTTCGAGAAACTTGATTTTAAGTTTTCCGGAAATTTTATGGAAATTCATACTACCGTAAAACTTGAAAAAAAAATTTCCGGTAAATTT
Source organism: Cicer cuneatum (assembly GCA_037974295.1). Taxonomy (NCBI): domain Eukaryota; kingdom Viridiplantae; phylum Streptophyta; class Magnoliopsida; order Fabales; family Fabaceae; genus Cicer; species Cicer cuneatum. Next base: position 70,728,158 of record JBBPBO010001986.1, on the reverse strand, counting down.
ACAAAAAACGTTCACTTTTTTCGAAAAACTTAAAATGATAAAATTTTCAGATTGTGTACTTTATAGAATGACACAACTGTCTTTTTTTTAAGTTTGTGGAGTATAAATATAATATAAGGGGTATGAGGTAAAATATTCAATTATGAATATATTTGTATTATGTCAAATAACATAGTATTAGCGATTAAATAACATCAATATTAATATATAATATAGGAATGTCAATTAACATATGCGAGTGAAAATCCCAGTTGATATCAACCCGCATGAATGGGGTAGAAAATCCCCCAAAGAAAATTTGAGGATGGAGATTGAAGACGAGGATCATTTTTCCACCCAGCGGTGTTCTTTCTCTAAAATACCCTTTTATAAATATACAAATGTGTTCTAATACAATATTTTTTTCACCATTTCTTTAAAAGTTAACATAATTTAAAACAAAATAACACATTTTATTACTTTTATTTTGCTCCTAGTTACTTAAAAAATCTAAAGTTGAATAAAATTTATCTTAAAATTAATTAAATTTTATTGTTATTTTATGTTGATTGAGTCTTCGTGAAGATGTATATGAATGAGGATGGCGGAAAAAATCACCATCTATTAGAAATCAGGAACCAAAAAATTGTTGACGAGGAGTGGGGATGGAGAGTAGAGAAATACTCTCCACACTCACTTTGTCCCGTTGACATTCCTAATTCATTATATATAATAGTAAAAAAACTCATTAAACTAATAAATATTTTTTACTGTAATTAATAAATATTATTAAAAGTTAAACATCAACAAATAATAGATTAACATAATATTTATAATAACAATCAATAGTTAAGTATTAAATTTATATATTCAGTTTGGTTTTTTGATTTTGAAAAAGAAATATAAAATCCAATTCGACATGAGCGATTTAAATTAGGAGATCCTAAAATGTCCAGTAAATCTCGGTTTTAGATTGTAGGTTATTTTGATTTACTCTGCGGTTTTCAATTAGATGAGTTGAATATGAACAATCTTAGTCCATTTAATAATAAAGACAAATGCTAACAAGAGTTTAATGATCTTTGTTAAATCAAATATATAAATATTCAATTAAAAATTTATTGAAAGTGAATTTTTAATTCTTTAAAAATTTAAAATTTATTGTTTTTAATATAAAATTTATATTTTTGATTTCTTAATAAATAAGATAATTAAAGACACATGTTATCAAGACCTTTTTGAAAAATAGATTCCAAAATTATTGAGATTAGACTTTTTTTATGAATATTTTTTGGATGAATAATGATTGAGAGGTGTCTAAAAAAAATATGGTTGAGATGAGCCTAATAATAATTAATCAATGACCAAAATGTAGATCTGATGATAAAAATAAAATGACATAAAGTCTAGTCAATATAATAATATATTTTTGTATAATTTCTGTGTGGTATATGGTATTGTTTCCTGTTGTGTTCCATTGGGGGCAAGGTTCCTTTCGTTTTGTTTCAATGGGTTGGGAGATGTCTATCACGAGGACTATTTGGTACATTACTTACTGGCTTTCTTGATTAAGCATATCTCGCGCTTATATAAACTAATATTAAATAAATACAAAATTAAAAAAAAAACTATCTTTAAAAAAAATAAATAAATAAAAAAGCAACCAAATCAAACTTAATTTTGACGTAGGAGGGTTCACGGTCAGAATCGAGGAAGAAACGGTTTTGCGGACAAAAGCAGTAGAAAATGCGGAAAACGATCGTCCGGTGTCAGATTGTCTATTATTATAGCTTTCCGAAAAGGGAATCGCGCCACAAACACAACACATGGCTTTTCCATGATGTATGAGCTTCAGAACCGTTTTGAGCTCGTCTTGAGCCTCAAAACAACCGTTTTAGTTTTTCCCGTAATTTCGGGCTTTTCTGTTTTACAACCGTTTTAGTTTTTCCTTTAATTTCGGACTTTTTTATTTTACCTAATTTTCGTACTAGGGTTTCTATTATCTATTTAAAGACTTTCTATGATGTAACAAAAGGTATCTTTTAATAAAATAATTGATTTTGAGAGCTTTTCTCTTCTCTGCTGGATTACAGAACTTATTCTTTTTTTAGGATTAGCGCTTGCTAACCCTTTGCGATTTCCGACTGCGTCAAGTGGTATCAAAGCAGGTTTTCTCCTGTTTCTTTTCGTAGCTTGAACAGCCATGGGAGATCAACCAGTCACAAGAGCAGACATCGAGGGTATCACTACGGCTTTTACCGTGACCCTTACTGCTTTGACTATGCAGATGACGACTCAGATGGCGGCTTTCACGATTCAAGTGAACGCTATCAATAATAAGAGGGACAGAGGCAGGAGAGACGAACCACTCAGGCGTCCACGTGGAGGCTTGCAGGCTCGTGTTGAATCGGACTCTAGTTCCGAAGAAGAGATCCAGGAGGAGAATCAGAGTTTAGATAATCAACAGAATCGCAACGACTACAGAGTCAAGGCTGACATCCCGTTGTTCTATGGAACTATGGGGGTTGAAGAGTTTCTGGATTGGCAGATTAAAGTTGATCGGTTCTTCGACGTGATGGGTGTGCCAGAAAACAAGCAAGTGAAGATGGTGGCAATTCGATTGAAGAGTACCGCTGCTGTGTGGTGGGATAAGCTTGTTGTTCAGAGGCAGCACCAGAGGAAAGCGCCAATCAGAACATGGAGGCGAATGAAACAGTTGATGCTGGAGTGTTTCTTGCCTGAAGATTATGAGCAGATTCTGTACAAGATGTATATCGATTGCGTTCAGGGTAGAAGGAGCGTGACCGAGTATACAGCAGAGTTCATGCGTTTCTCAAAACGCAACGAACTAGGGGAAACTGAGGGTCAGAAGGTGACTCGCTATATTAATGGCTTGAAGGGGTCGATACAGGAGAAGATGAGTCTGCAGATTGTCTGGACCGTGACGAAGGCCTCTACGCTAGCCTTGAAAGCGGAACTGATGGAGAAATCCCCCAGAAATTTCTCATCTTTTCGCAGATTCACTACGCAGGGTAATTCTGAAGTTGCTGGTGATAAGGATAAGAGTGTTGCTGCTAAGGATTCTAACTCCTCAGCAAAGGAAACTGGTGGAACCAGTAGTGCTACACCCAACAACAAGAGGGCGAACCAGAAGTCAGCCAACCCATACGCGAAACCGACGGGAGATAAGTGTTTCCGTTGCGGTGGACAGGGTCACAAGTTGAATGTTTGTCCTTCCAGAAGAACGACTGCAGTTTTGAATGAGGAATTTGAGGAAGAGGAAGAAAACAACGAGTATGACGGTGTTGAGTTCGCTGAAGAAGAAGCTGAAGAAGCAGTGAATTTTGTGCTGCAGAGAGTCCTATTGTCTTCAAAGGAAGAGGGGCAAAGGAAGAATCTTTTTAGAACACATTGTTCTATTAAAAATAAGGTGTGGATAACGGGAGTACAGAGAACTTGGTCTCTCAGAAGCTGGTGAAATACCTAGAGTTGCCGACAGAACCGCATGCCAAGCCTTATGCTTTGGGTTGGGCGAGTAAGGGTTCGCAGGTCAAGGTGACAAAGACTTGCAAGGTGCCTATTTCTATCGGAAGGCATTACAAGGAAGAGGTAGTGTGTGATGTTTTGAATATGGATGTGTGTCATGTCCTACTGGGGCAACCTTGACAGTATGAAAATGATATCACATATAGAGGCAGAGATAATGTGATGATGTTCACCTGAGGAACGCACAAGATAGCTATGGCCCCGGTTTCTGGTTTTAATAGACAAACAGGGAATGAGAAATCCAGTTTTCTTGTTATGACGCAGGATGAGCATGACCTGATTGAGACCTTCAAGGAAACTAAGTGGTTTTGCCCAGTGGTGGCCAAGGATGTGCAAGCCGTTAAGGAAGCTGTCAAGGCGAAGTTAGAACAAAGTCGTTAAGGAACCCGTTAAGGAACCCAGTGCAAGCCGTTAAGGAACCCAGTGGTTTTGCTCCTTCTGGGCAGAAGAACAAAGTCGCTGCTGACAAGCGCAGAAGAGTCAAGGTCTTTGTTGTGGGAAATGATGTGATGGTGTTCTTGCGTAAGGAGAGGTTCCTAGTTGGCACTTACAAGAAGCTTCAGCTTCGCAAGTACGAGACTTTCAAGGTGCGGAAAAAGATCAATGACAACGCTTATGTAATCGACTTGCTGGGATCCATGAATATATCCAATACCTTTAATGTCACTGATATTTATGAGTTTCATGAAGATGCTGACCTTTATTCTTGTATGAACTCGGGGTCGAGTTCTTTAGAAGTGGAGGAGACTGATGTAAGAGGGTTCACGGCCAGAATCGAGGAAGAAACGACTTTGCGGACAAAAGGAGCAGAAAATGCGGAAAACGATCGTCCGGTGTCAGATTGTCTATTATTATACCTTTGTGAAAAGGGAATCGCGCCACGAACACACCGTATGAGCTCCAGAACCGTTTTGATCGTCTTGGGCCTCAAAACAGCCGTTTTAGTTTTTCCCGTAATTTCGGGCTTTTCTGTTTTACAGCCGTTTTAGTTTTTCCTTTAATTTCAGACTTTTACCTAATTTTCGTACTAGGGTTTCTATTATCTATTTAAAGACTTTCTATGCTGTAACAAAAGATATCTTTTAATAAAATAATTAATTTTGAGAGTTTTTCTCTTTTGTGGTGGATTCCAGAACTTATTTTTTTTTTCAAGATTAACGTTTACTAACCCTTTGCGATTTTTTACTGCGTCAAATTTAATTTCATGTTTTAATGCTACACTAAACTTCCCCGGTATTTCAATGCGATTTTAACATTGTAACTTAAAAAAGAAATCACGATTTAATCATTGGTCCAATATTTATTTATTTATTTATTGAGCGCAAATCAAAAGGAGAATTATAGCCACAAATACAAATAGTGTATAATTAATCTCTAACTCGACCACATGTGAAGTCAAATAGAATTGGGCATTGGAATGACCAAATCTGAGTCATCATAAATAAAACGTGTATTTAGTCAATTAAATTTCAGGGGTTATTACTCATGTATCTGACGCAAGACTTTATGGTTATTCCACCTTAATATAAAGAAGTTTCTCGTGCAAGTCTTATAGCTGTCGCCCTAAAAGAAGAATGTAATCAATATCCATATGTTAGATGTCAGAATGGTACGTACTGAATAAATAAATAAATAAAACTGATTTAATGTGCAGTTTCCGAGTTGTTACTACTACAACAACATTTCAAATAATGGTAGATAAGATCAAGGAATCGAAGCACGCGCTTTTTTATGACTTAGTTTAAAAACCAGTTGCTACGTGCCAAAAATTAATCATCATATTAGTTTGTTAAAGTAACAGCTATTGATTTTGCGGATAACTAACTATATAATAATAAATCCCAAATTAAAATCATCGATCGATCGCACACTGTTTCATTGTTCAGGTTGAAAATCAAATTAGGGTTTGAAAAAAGGATTTATCGGAGAGTAAGAATGGGAGGGTGTTTGTCAGATACGAAAGGAGCGAAAGAAGCAGTTGGAGGAGTTTCTCAAAATCAAATTGGGACAACAAGTAGCAACAATGACGCAGTCGAATTCTTCTATACGTCTCAGGGTTTTCAGCCATTGTTCACTCAAGTTCAGGTACATACAATTTCAAACGCAATTGCTGTTTCACACCAAAATTAAACCACCTCTTTTGATTTGTTTCTTTTCTAAACCCTAGCTTACGGATACAATTTCTGCGCAACGTATCTGCTTTTCTCATCTTCGGATTCGGTTCATCCATTATTTTGCAGAAATATCTTAAAACTTTCACTATTAACAACGTAAATTAACATAACACATAATTTTTTTCCTTTTATTATAATATATAACAAAAGTTGAATGTAACCTTACTTTAATCAACCCTTCCAATTGAATCACAAAAAATAAATTGTATTAACAAAATTGTGTATTTTTTATGGATTTGGAGGCCTATGTTACATACTCTGAAAAAAATTATTTTATTATTCAATAATTTAGAATAATTGATTTTATCATATCATATGATAGTAACTATCATAATAAAATAACAACATAATTAAAAACAATATCATTATACGATGTTAGACGTCAAATCTGACGTTCACAAATCAATTCTCTTAATGAAATCACATATAAACATTTGGTAAGTTTTTCTTGATTGCCTAAGTAACAAAAATCATAAAGTTTTAAAGTAATAGAAACAACGTATACTTTCGATTCCTTTTATAAGAGATAATTGTATTATAATATGATCAATAAAAATTAATATATATGATTCATATAAGTTATATTATGGATTAAATACATCAATTTTTATTGATCAAATTATAATATAAGTATCTCTTATAAAAAAGGCCCGAAAAAAATATTATTTATTTTGAATTAATGAGAGTTTTATAAGCATGTCAAAATTGTTTTGCCTTCCTTATTGGTCTACTTGGACATCATATTAAGTATTGTTTCCTATAAGATATAATTGAGTCAATAATTTTATTGATTCAAATGTTAACTTGTTTGGCTAGAATTCTAGTTACTTTATTTGATCTAAAAATGGTCGTAGTATAATAGGAATTGTTTAATATGATCTTGGTTTAACGTTGAACGTGGCTATTTTTAGTAAATTTTAATAAAATATTATATATATATATATATATATATATATATATATATATATATATATTTCTCTTATTTATTAAAGGAAAATGCTAAATGGTAAGGAAACGAAAGTAACGAAAATATATCAATGTATGGAATCAATGTTTTTTCATTTTCTATCCCATGTTTTCCACCGAATATCAGAGTTTGGATGCGTTCACTCGTTTGAAGTTTGGGAGCGAATTCGTGGTCTCTGATACAATGTTTGAGTTCATGGTGATGAGAGAAGACATTTACAGATCTAGTTGTATTGAATGAATGATTTAGTTACAAGAATGGTGACTCAAGGCATATATAGTTTGAGTCTCTGCATGTACAATTACGTATAACCAATGAGAGTGTGACACATGTCACCTTACTCTAATGTAATTGTCTAAGGTGTAGTGACTAGTGAGGTATAAAGCTGTCAAGATAGGCCGGATCAAATGGGTCGAAATATTAGTCCGACGTATTAGTATTAATCAAAAATCAATTTTTACTCTATACTCCACATTTATATTTATACTTCTACAAAATTTTTAAAATATTAAATATACTCTTTAATTTTTTTATTATTTTATTAAATTAAAATTCACTTTTTTTTTTTACTTTTTAAAGATTTCAAGACAAAAAAAAAATAATATTTTTAGTACGTAAAAAAGTTTTCCGGTAGAAGCTTGTACTGAAAAACTTAGAAAAATTTTTTCGGTAAAGTAGCGTACATTTAATACTACCGGAAAACTTGTGAAAAAGTTTCTGGTAACTATTGAAAAACTTCCTCACAAGTTTTCTGGTAGTTTTTTTTTTTTCAAAATTGAAAAAAAAATTAAAAAAAATTAAAAAAATAAATAAAACTACTGGAAAATAAATTTTCCGGTAGTTACTATTTTCCGATAAAGTAGCATACATTTAACATTACCGTAAAACTTGTGAGATAGTTACTGGAAAAACCGGAAAACTTATCACAAGTTTTCCGGTAGTTTTATTTATTTATTTTTTCAAAATTAAAAAAAAAATTAAAAAAAAATTGAAAAAAATAAAACTACTGGAAAACTTGAAAGGAAGTCTTCCGGTTTATAACTACTGGAAAACTTCCTCACAATTTTATGTACGCTACTTTATCGGAAATTTTGTTCCAAGTTTTTCCGTAGAAACGTTCTGTACCGTAAAACGTTTTTCAAGTTTTCTGGTAGAACCCTTCTCTACCGGAAATCTTTGGAAGGTAAAAAAAAGTAAATTTTAATTTGGTAAAATAGTAAAAAAAAAATGAAGGGTATATATGACATTTTGAAAAATTTGTGAAGGTATAAGTAAAATTGTAGGGATATGGAATAAAACTTTCTAATAAAAAAGGAGATAAAATAATATACGAGTCTGTTCGGGCTGTGTCATTTAGCCCATATTAAAAATTAGACCGGGCTGATCTACTACAAAAAAAAATTATTATGAACAAATTTGGGATAATTCAAATAATATTTTTATGTCTATTTTTTGATTGATTTTAAAAAATTGTCTATTTGAGCTATTTTGAAAAACAAAAGTAATAGGTCAACCATAATTAAAAAAAAAAGAAAGCATAATTTACTAAAAACACTAAAAAAATACATTCCTGTAAAAGTCAAGAACAACTTAACATTTTTGTGGTGTTTACGCCGCCGAACATGACTTGAATTGTCAATCCAACACCTTCATCGATTTAGCTCCGTTCGTGGTTATCTGTCGACCAAGACAAATATTGATTATGACACTACCCTCCTACTTTGTAGACTAAAGTGATCAAGTTCTGTGTGGTTGTTGTGTTATATATTTTAATTTTATTTTATTGTCTTATGGTAAATAATCAATGGTATTTTTTTGTTTTCATTTATTAATTAAAATAAAAATATTGAGAGAAAAAATGGATTGGGCCAGGTTGCTGGCCCGCATAATCCATAATAAACGAGTCGGTCTTAATAAAATACAACCCTATAAGAGTGAGTCGGGTCAAAATTACCCATTCACATGCATGGACCCTTTGGGCAGAACTGAACCAACCCATTTGTTGACGGTTCTAGTGAGGTAGTTACGGTGTTATACAATATAATGCACATAATAGAAAGTAACTAGGAAACAAAATAAATTTTGAGTCTATACTTGTTACAGGTCGGAATAGTATCGGTCTTTATTATATAATATTGTTATCTTTCATATGGGGTAATCAAAATTATGAAAATAAGTATCCAACTAAAGAAAAAACTGATAATCAAATCTCATGCTGCGTGGAGTGAACCATGATATTCCGCCAACTATATGTACTATTTCTTGTATATATTCCTTTATATGTCTATTTTATAAACGTAATAAAAGTAATTATTTCTTACCTAGTAATAACAATATAAAGTAAAACGAGTTTTTTAAAAAGTGTTTCTCATTTGTTTGTTTTCCTATTTTTACCTTTCGATTTACTTATTTCAAATATACTGGAGTATTTGTTATTGTTGGAAGCTAAACAATTACTTCTGGCCTTATCTTTTGCTGCAGTTATCACTTTCAGCATGTAACTTACTTGATCTGGACATTGCATCAAAGGTAATTTTCCTATAAATAAGAATACATATGTTATTATGTAAGAGATTAATTTTAACACCGTCAATCAATCACTAACACTTGTGATTAATTGATCCTATAAAATATCTTTACACTATCGGTACATATCAATTAAATCTATTGCGTAATATTAACCTTAAAGCTTGCCACTTTTTTCGTATTTATATTTCAACACATTTATGATAAGTGATTCATGTACATGTAATTACATGAACCATTACTCAAATATTGATATTACTCAAGTTACTAGGAAAGTAATATGTTGGTACTTGGTTGTCGGGCTTTGTAATCATAGTTTATCTGAATTCATTTTTTCTTTTTAATTTTAGAGTGATCCTATGGTTGTGGTATATGCAAAGAAAGAAGGTGGGAAATTGGAAGAATTAGGACGCACTGAAGTGATAACAAATTGTTTGAATCCAGAATGGATACACAAAATTACTATTGCATTTCAGTTCGAGATTGTTCAACCACTTGTGTAAGCTATCCTTCACGTGCCTAATATTTCTACATAAAGTGTGCTTTTGTGGGTATATATATGTGTGTGAATGATATTACGAGACTTTTTTTTTTCTTTTCCTAATTTGTTTTATTGGCCTATATATATATAACTATTTTTCTCTCCCTTATTTTGCTTTCTTTCTAGATTTCTTGTGTATGACATTGACACAGCATATCACGGCGTTCCCACCAAGGTTTGTCAACCAACCATATATTATAATAATAACTCTGCTTTTTATGTTACTGTATCTAAGTTTTGTTTTTTAAATCTCATTTTTATTTAAATGATCCCAGCTCCATTAATTCAACGCATGCTTATATATCAACCTGTGTTGCAAAATGAATCAGACATAAAAAATTTAGATATGGCTCTATATATATTTATCGTTGATGGAATTAGTGAATGGTTGTGATGGTGAAATTTATTTATATTTGAAAACCAAAGTTCGAATCTTTAATGTTATTGCAGATACTAAAACTGAAAGATCAACAATTCCTTGGAGAGGCCAGTTGCACTTTGTCAGAGGTCAGTTTCAATCCACTATTTCATCAAATTTCGTATCAATTTTCTAGCGAAAACTATTGGTTTACATTTTACACAATATTGATACACAACTCTTACATTTAAATATCTATAATTTTTATACACTCATTCAATATTTCATTTTTTTTTTTTTTTATATTTCTTTTCCTATCATATTATCAACATATAAAATCTATCACAACACTTCATCTATTTCTATCTCTTCTCAAAGAGTAGAATAGATGAATAGATGTACTCCTAATCTTTTTCCATTGGTGCATGTGCATGCATGGATAAGTAATTCACTAGATAACAAATGCATGTTCCCCACCAATGTTTAATATGGAACCAAAGAAATAGTAGTCAATTCAAACATATATTTTATATATTTAGATTAACTAATTTAGCCACTTATTTGAGATTTTTGAGAAAGATGTTGAAAAGGAAATCACCAAGAACTAATCTATTTTTTTTTTCTCTTTCTTTCCAAGCTAATTTTCTTTTGTCAACATTTTCAAGTTATCTTTAATACTAGAAATTTCGTATTATAGACCTTATGCATATTAGTCCGCTTCAATTTATGTACAACTTTCAAGTGGCCCGCTCCAATAATGTACAATTTTCTTTGACGGATAATGTATAACTATTTTCATTTAAATCTTTAATTTTATGGGACCTTTTATTTCGTTATTTTTAAAATTATTTTTAAAGAAGTGTTTGAATTGTACTTACAAAATTTCTTGAAATTATCCGTTTCTGGGATTCGGAAGAGATAGTTATACAAATTTTATTGGATTTAATTTAGAGTAAATTACCGTGACCTCTAATTTTTAAATAAACACATGCCTTCTTTATTTTGTATCAAATTGACAAACACCACCTTTTTATTGTAACACCGTTTAATCTCCGTTAACCTCCACTTTACCTCATCGTTGAAAATTCTTTTTCCACGGTTGCAAGGATAAGTTCCCTTTTTATGAAGTTTATTGCAAGCATGAATATGAATTTCAAAATTGTTCAGTTTCTTCAAATCGAACATGAAATTTCATCGGCCATGAAATTAAATTACACTTATAGTGTATGTAAATCTTAATTCCATTTCCACTTTCATGGAAACATTTTTTTCCACTCCCTTCTTTGGATTAAAAAAAAATAAGAAATTGACAATTATTTCGTTCTTGTAAATGTTTTATATTAGAGAATAATTTCTTAATTTTGTATCGAACGAGAATCTATATTGCTAACTTTCAAATTTTTTGAAATCCATAACTAACAAACTCTTGGGGAATTAGAAAAACCTCAAATAATCTCATATGGAAAAGGTTATGAAGAGAAATGTTAACAAAACATTTCTTGACATTCTTAAATATTTCTCATTATTGAATTATCTATATGTTGGTATATTAAATAAATATTTCTATGTTAATTACTCAGCCTCTCTTAGTGAGATCACCATTAAATCCATTCAGTAATAAAACATGCACTCATATAAAGTTACAAATACACGTGTAACTGGTCAACTTAATTAATTATATAGCTGCATGCTAACTCTGTTGGATGCAGAATTAAGATTATGGAGACATTGGTGTCTCATGTGTTGTGTACTATGTAACAGATAGTGACCAAACCAAGCCGAAGCTTAACCTTAAAGCTTCAAAGCAAAAGAGGGAATAGTAGTCAAAGAAATCTAGGGGCAATTACCATTCATGCTGAAGAGACTGTTGCTGCAAAGACTGCTGTTCAAATTATCTTCCGTTGTTCTCACTTGGATAACAAAGACACTTTTTCTAAAAGTGTAAATATTCAACCACCTAGCTACATATATATTATGTTTCATATTTAAGTGCATATTCATTTATTTGTTTGTTTTTTACATTCTTTTTTCTTGTAGGATCCTTTTCTAAGGATATCAAGAATAGTTGAGAGTGGAAGTTCTGTTCCTATCTGCAAGACTGAAGTTATAGACAACAATTTAAATCCAAAATGGAAACCTGTTTGTTTTAATTTCCAACAGTTTGGAAGTAAAGTAAGCTTGCCCCCTTTAGGCACCACATGTCTAATGTTAAATCATATGGATTACTATAACACTTTTTTAATTACTGTCTATGCAGGATAATCCATTAGTTATTGAGTGTTTTGATTTCAATAGCAGTGGCAATCATGTACTTATCGGGTAATGTCGAATTATAGTTGTTTTATTTTTGTTTGAGCCTGAAAAACTTATGTAGGTCAAGATCCATAGTATTATTGTTAAATAGCAGTTATAGCGTAGCTGAATTTGAATAAATCACAATTATTCTGTAATACGCTATTTAGTACAAAATGTTGTTAAATAAAGGCTATAGCAACATTATAGCACGTTGCGTAGCAGAATTTGAACAAATGCTATTTTTCGGGATCCACTATTGACACTGCTTCATAGATGCAAAATAGTGACATCAAATGTTGTTCCTATCAGTAAACTGCAGAAATCAGTAGCAGAGCTTGAAAAGCTATATCAAGAGAAAACAGGAGCAAATTTCGTTATGCCATCAAGACACCACAAACAAGAGAAGGTGTTCATTGATCCATGCAATCGAATTCGAATTACATTTTGCCTATAATCTGCTTAACTTCACACTTGATAGAATTTCTTCATTATAGGTTCTGAAGGGTAAACTCTTTGTGGATCAATATTGTGAAAAGGAACAGTTCAGTTTTATTGACTACATATCTAGTGGATTTGAACTGAACTTCATGGTTGCTGTTGATTTCACTGGTAAAGTACTTTCAATTGTTCTATTGCCTAAAGTGATTACTAATTTCATCTTTGTAGTTTGTTAAATGCTTCAATATTTTGTCCAGCTTCAAATGGAAATCCTCAACAGTCAGATTCTTTGCATTACATAGATGTATCTGGTCGGTTAAACTCATACCAAAAGGTAAGCTTGATAATTGTCCATGGAAGATTAACATAATGGAATCAATCATGTTCCAGATTCACTATGATCATGTATTAATCCAAATATTTGTATAACATCATGACCCTACATCTTTTTTTAACTTTTTTTGGCACTGATTAACATAAGGTGATATTGTAATTGTCTTGTTGAATCAACATAGTAAAACTTGTGTAGGCTATAATGGAGGTTGGAGAAGTTATTCAGTTCTATGATTCTGATAAGCGATTTCCTGCTTGGGGCTTTGGAGGAAAGATACCTGGTGGTACCATATCTCACTGTTTTAATCTTAATGGGAGTCCAAGTAGCTCTGAGGTGAGAAATTCTCTCTTATTTTTTATTTCTTTGGTACAATGGTTCTTTCTCTATTCTTCACTAGGGAAGATAGAAAATTGTGCTGCAATGATGCAAGACTATTCTTGGACAGGTGGAAAGCTTTTGGTAATTGTCATTTTCCTCCTTCAATAAACTCAGTTTGATCTCATTCATCAACTCTATCGATAATAGAATTCCTATATCACAAGCATAAGTAAATAAGTGGCTAATCATTTTCAGTGTGGGAGAATCTTTCTGAAGAATCCAAATCGAACCTTGGCCGGAATAATCCTTAATCAGACTTCCTCTTAGTCAAACTTTGGATTACCAGGGCTGCTTTACCTTGGGAATCGGAGGGTTAAGACAAAAAAAAAATATTGCATGCATAAGTTCCACTATAAATCATAGAGCATTAGAACCTATATTAAATCTCCATGTTTTCTGATTTCCATATTTGATAGCAACTCATAACAATATGATAACAATTTATTTAGGCATACAACTTATTTTGCTCATTTATAATGAACTTGCAACATTCTTTTGAAAAAATTATCATATAGTCTATTGTTTTGTTTAGGTGGTAGGAGTTGAAGGCATAATGGATGCTTATGCTGGTGCTTTACGCAGTGTCAGTCTATCAGGACCCACTTTATTTGGCCCAGTTATCAACATGGCTGCAAAAATGGCTGCAGAGTCCCTTTCATTATATAACAGCACCAAATACTTTGTATTGCTCATCATAACGGTAAGAAAGATAATAAATTGAGTGACATTTTTTCCTTATGATTAAGAATCGAACTCAACACTCTGGAGTTTACAATACTCATAAAAACAGTGTACCAACCACTTGCACTAGACCCTGGTACTATTATGATTTAAGGATAACCAATGAAATGCTCATGATGTACTCATAGGATGGAGTTGTTACGGATCTTCAAGAAACAATAAATGCTATAGTTAAAGCATCTGACCTTCCTCTATCGATTCTTATAGTTGGTGTTGGAAACGCTAATTTCACAAGCATGGAGGTCTGCCTACTTATATCTATTTATCTAAGTTTCTTTTTTCCTTAGCATGGCAATGCAATGGTTTGTTATTTGAGAGAATAAAATGTACTTTGGCTTGATTACAGGTACTGGATGCTGATAATGGACGTCAGTTAGAAAGTTCTGCTGGTCGTGTAGCTACACGAGATATAGTGCAGTTTGTCCCCATTACAGAAGTACAAAGTAAGTACTAGTTGTCTAGATCCTGTGTATTCCAAAGCTAAGCTTAACTTGGATTAAACTGACATTGTGGTCTCTAAATGTTAGTTGTAGTTACTATAGTTCTTGAATGAATCAAAGTTACAAAAACATTTTTGTAATTTTGTGAACTAAATTGACCAACAAATAATATATTTAAAAATCAAAATAATTAATCAAACATATTTGAGGACTAAACTGACAAATATTTTTGTCAGGTGGATAAATTCATTTAATCCAACCACATTCTTATGTTTTTGACAGGTGGACATATCTCTGCTGTTCAAGCTCTTCTAGAAGAACTACCTGATCAATTTTTGACTTTCATGAGAAGTAGAGATATCACACCATTTCCTTCCCATTTCCCTCACTCATCCTCTTAGCTACTCGACCACCAACCTTTTTTCTCTACAGATAGTTAATCCATAACTCCTAAGATTTTAAGTGGTACATTTTTTGTGTTGCTGAAGACAGAAATTTTAGGTCTCAATATATTGTCAAATGAACTAACTGTACATAGAAGCATGAATCTCCGAAATATGTGGCAATGTTAGCTAGCCTTTAGTTTACATTTAGTTATTTCAGCTTCAGTTGCTCTTTTTTATTTTTATTTTTTTTCCGATTTGTAAATAATTTATGTACCATTCATTGCTGAAAATAAGAATAGTTTGCTTCAATATTCATAATATGGCATCGGTTGTAAATAATTTTTCTTCTGCTACCTTCATCTTTTTTTATGAGATCCTTTTTAATTTGGAAAACTTTTTTCTTGGCTAACACCGACATTCACATGGCCATAACCTCTCGTGATCTATTAAATGTTTTCTACATTCTCACCCAAAATAAAATCTTTTCCTCATCATTGTTTCTCCAATTCAACCCTTCAAGGAAATTTTCACTGCTGGCCCTGTCCCATGACTGTAGCTCTTGAAAGGATAAATAAACTTACTTGAGCCCACTGGCATTGTCACAAGCATTTTGTAATTTGATGAAGCTGCCAAAATTCGGTTTGCTAGAAACTTAGAATCTCGCAACTTCACTATTAGTTGTGTATTCCATTAAACAAACAGATTTTTCAATCATTTTATTTTGCACCAAATTGAACATATATGAAATCTGCAATTTTTGACCGACCCCTTCTTGCAAATATTCTTATTCTGGTTGCTGCAGTACCCACAGAAAAGTTCAGCAATCCAGAGGCAATGACTGTGTTTTCTTGCAAGGGCTCGCTCAACAACAATTTTTCAATTGTACTATGACGCCCTCTGTATGGAGCCCCTGCCACCTCTGAATAAGGTATTCTCAATGATAACTCCACAGGAAAGACAGTTGCAATCAGAATCCTTCACGACCATTCTAGCATTACCTCAAAGCACTATCACCCCTTATTTTACTAAATAAAAGAATTAATTTTAATGTAATGCATCATATATAATATCAATTGACCGTGCATAGCTCCATTAACATTATTAATTATTCTCTAAAATACACCTTTCATTTGAAATGGGCCACATCCCTCGTTACAAATATAAAATCCGCTATGTATAACTTTCTACTTTTGCTAATATATGAAACAGTACAGCACAAGCAACACATCCGCAGACACAAGAACTATCAAATATTCAATTTTCAATCTACAACTAGTCCTCAACTCCTTCAACATAATTAATATCAGAGGCATACCCATTCAAAATTATGTGCAACTAGCCACCAAGATCTTCAATAGCTAAAAGGAAATGCATGTTATGGGCATACTCACCTGGACTTCAACTTTGTCTGTGTAAAGGACCGCCTTGTAGAGAGAGGAGAAATAACCTCCCGAATATTGTGCAAGAAACCTTTATTGTAAACATTATTCTTAACAACTACCACATCTTCTAGAGGTGATCTTTTAAAGAATGCTTTCCATTTGTTGCTTGACGAGGGCTGTTTTTCACCGTTCATTCCACTGATACTTTGTCTTAGAGCTGCAGCACTGGTCTGCGCTTCTTTTAACTTTCTCTGCCAGTCCATGTACTCTTGCCACTTAAAGGTCTGTGATACAGAAAGAAGTCATTAGTTGCATTGAATTCTGCAGCGTCATTAGCCCCTCAACTAAGCCATCTAAATAAACCCCTAACACCAAGAAGACTGGATAATGATAAAATAACATGAGCAATGGTACTTGCGCAGATTTGCATTCAAAAACCAGCAGACCTGTATAGGTGGCTCCATCTGAATTCAAGTGGCCACACTTGAACATTTTCTTCTAATGAAGAAAACTGCCCACAGTTTGTACAGAATTGTGAAAGCAGGGATTCTGCTACTATTGGACAAATGAAGTAACAGAACTAAGATGTTTTATCCTTCTAGTGCAACCTAATGATAGACATATAATATATGCCACAACCCATCAAGTTGCAGCAGGATTAGAACTGGAAAGCTACACCAAAGCTGTCCGTTTGTCTTAATGTAAATATCTTTCTATAATTATCATAACATATCTAATCTACTTTATATCATCTCAACTCATTTATTATGTTAAGCATTTTCTTATAAATAATGGACACGGCGGTGTCCAAACATCTTTAACTAACTAATTATAGGCGTAATAATGACTAATGAGATCCCTGCTGTTATGGGGATTTCTGTTTTACATGAACAAAAGAAAGCATCGCTTGCTACTTTCTGGCTCCTCATAATTTAATAGAATTTACTTACACAGTCATTTTAAGACCACGTGTAGAACATACCTCATTTGTGGTAGTGTTGCTAAGGCAAAGCTTTGTATGGTAACCAAAGAATCCGGCTAACAGCATCCCAATAATTGCAAGGAACACTATAAGAAGAATCTGAGTGTTGTAGGATCCCAACAACCACTGCATGATAACAAAATATCAACAACCACTACAATGGAAAAAAGAAATCAAAATAGAAATACATGACAATCAACAACCAAAAAAAAATCTCACCTGTACAACATGGGGAGCTAAATCCAAAAAAGAATTTTCTATTCCATAATAAACTGTGAAGTTAAGATAAGAATAGAAGTTTCAGATACAGTAAAAAGAACAATATAATCTTAAGATAAATATTTTAGCTGTAAATCTATATTACCTGTTAGAATATAGACAACTTTTAATTCTTTTAGTCTTCCAGCAAGAATTAAACCAATGGTCACTGTTCCATACATACATAACAGGAAATGCCTACAAGACATGAAAGAATCATAAATAAGAATGGAGCCTAAGATGAATAATGCTTAATGTATTACATATCAATTCCAGAGAGAAAATCAGCCATTAAAATTCGTAGAAATGAATTTAGATCTTTAACATCTATTTTGCCTATAATAAGGAAGGAAAAGTTAAAGTAAAAAACAATTTGTGATGCCAAAATAGCATAATATATGCTCATAATATGTTGGAACTTGGAACAACGGATGGTGGAACAGGAACAGTACATTGGTACAGGACATGTAAATAGCATGGGTTGAAACCACATTGAGGATAAAACATAAATTTTATTTATCCCACACAAATTTTAATGGCAAAGAAACACCCTTAAAGATGTATGCATTCTGCTCTAACAAAGTGCACCAAAGGATTACAAAAACTAGCACATCATCACAGATTTCTAGCCCTGGGAATAAGACCAGTGACCCAAGCAAATTTTCCGTCCTGATATTCATAAAATTATCATCATCCAGACTGAACAAATCCAGTAATTGAAAAGAACTGAAGTTAATTGAACCAGAAAAGAAAAGTGCATATTTTCTAAGGGAAAGAAACTGAACTTCAAATTAGATTAATTCAGTTCAGATTACGTTACATCAATTTTGACAGAAAAAGAAACTGCATCCTAATAACCACCCTCTACAAACATGTCCTAAGATAATGACACGTTTACAAACTGCACACAAAACAAAAAATAACCAACAAAAGCAATTTAAAACATTTTACTCAGCAATACTTTCCACATCAGTAGTCCTAAACACAAAATTTAACAAGAACCAATATTTTAAACACAAGACGGGAAGACACAAAGCCCCTTCACTTTTAAGTAAAGATCGAGCATTAAATGGAAATTTAGAGACATGAAAGGACAAGATTTTAAAGGCTGTCCCAGGCTCTTAGTTATAAAATTTGTCAGAACCCAACATAAAAAAGAGAAGGGTAGTCTTCCAACTTGAATGGGGGGGGGGGGTTTAATTTACTTCATAATATAAAAACTACCTAAGTTGGGAAAACTCAAAAATGTATTGGAGGAAGATTTTGGAGGGTTTAGATAACTTCTTCAAATTCTCAAATCCTTTTCATCTCTTCATAATAATCTCAAAATTAAAAATATATTAATCATATGCATTCCCTTCTCGTTCTCTACTAAAGCACTCTCTCAAACGGAGCCTTAAAGAATGACACTATAGTTGAAGCATCGGCAAGGGATTTGATAGAGGCAAAGCTCTAGTGCAATTGAATGAATTAACAAATGAAGAAACGTGCGGACCAGAAAAGGAGACTAGTATAATTTCATGCGAGAATCGGTCTTTCTTAAATTGAGGCTCGCCTTTCTGGAAAGATCCACCAGAAATTGGCAGCCAACTATTATGATCCTTTATAAATTATTGTCAAATATGGTGAGGTTGCATACAAGCTTTAGCTTCCACCTCATTCTTCGGCACATCCTATTTTTCAAACCTCACTCCCCAAAAAGGGTATTGGTAACGATGATGTGCAAAATGACTTGCTGAGTGGTATGGAGGTAGCTCCTAAAAGATGAAGTGGAACTAGACTCGAAGAGAAATCGTTCAAGATGAGGAGGTGATTCCCAATGGGTTAGTCAAGTAGAAAAGAAAGGGCATGGATAATACCACTAGGGAGGATGACTACACTCTTCAGACTCAATTTCCTAATCTTAGCTTGGAGGACAAGGCTACAGCCAACTGGTGTAGTGTTAGAGCACAAAGTCAAAATGTGCCTTGTGTACTCTAGAAGAAATAAGATAATAATAGGGGCAAAATAAGTAACAAGGCAGTTATATGGTAGGACAGTAATATAGTTGTGTATTAGGAAAGTCCTAAGGTAGGACCAGGACAGTTATTTAATATTTATTTAATTGTATGAGGTGTAGTGGAAGGGAAGTTCATCCTCTAGATTTGTGCATTTGTGCACTCTTTTTGGGGAGTTCTATAAACTTTATATTAGAAACCCTAACAATGTTAAACAGATGCACCACATACAGAACTCACCATAAAAGAAAAGCCATAAAATATCGGGTGTTTCTCTCCCCTATGCAATTATTCTGCAAGTAAAACAACTTTTAGTACAAACCAAAATAAACAGATGATTTATTTATTAAATAAGAGTCACTTAAGTAATTGTATAAAGATGGAAAATTTCAAAGATACTAACCATCCATCCACAGTGATGATCAAATCTTGCAACACAGCGATCACAAATGCTGCAATGCTTTGATCTAGCAGGTCTGCAAACAAAATTAAGACGACTTATTATAGATTAGATTCAACCAATATTTCACCAAATTTAACACTGGCAGAAAACTCACTTTGGAATTTTGCAAGTGGAACACTCTTTCTCAGAAAAAATGATATTATCATAGGGATAAGCAGCAAGATATTGAGAAACATTCTCAGACTTTATTGTCCCAGGATCAGAAAAGCTGGTCAAAAGAAAGAGCAGAATTCCAACAGCACCAGCCAAGAAGCTTGTGTACCTAAACTCTAAACAAAATTCAGGATAGAATAATGCTGAAGAAAACATAAAGCAGGAAAATAGTACAATAATGGCGTTAAGGGTACCCTACTTGTGAGTTTCACTTAAATAATATCCAGGGATATAAACAAAGGAAGACTTGGCAACGAAATAATATGTGAAGCTGATTATCACAAGATACAGGATCTGCAATAAACACAAGTTTGTTTATCAAACCAACGGAGAACACAACAAAATGATTTTAAATAATTATTTAAATTTGTTATTTGTCCCTGGCAAATATACCATTTTTTTTTCTCAGTGCCCCGTTAAAAGATATTAGTTTTAATCCTTCGTCCCTGTTGTTTTATTTTAGTTCATGCATATCTGTTTATGTTGAAATCGATCTTTGTAATATGCAAATAATTTGATTTCAATCCCTCTAATATGAACTAAAATAAATATTACAATACCAATAATAATATAAACAAAACATCAATGACTAAAAGCAAAAAGGGATATATTTGCAAAGATTAAAAATAATAAAAAAATATATTTTCGGAGAAGAAAATCATGATGCTAGGATAATCCACAGTTAAACAATCTTTAGATTTGCAACAGCAACACAGAACAATAGAAATCATAATTAAGAATTGGACAAGTTGGAACAAGAAGGAATGAAATCGAAATTGAAATCGAAATCGAAACCTGTAAGAGAGGATTGGGACGATCGCAGCAGTAATATTCGACAGAAAGAACAGCATTGGTACAGTTAGAGCCAAAAACAGCGCCAACGAAACGGCTGAGAGATGAAAGAGATTTAGGAATGATGAAACATGAAACATGAAAATGAAAGTAAAAGAGAGAGAGAGAGAGAGAGAGAGAAGGTACAGTACAGAAAGTAATCGTAAGCGCCGAAAGTGAGAAAATTGTGAAAGCGTTGAATGAAAGTGCCTTCGAAAATTGGCCATCGACCGCAGAGGAAAGAAACAACAACCAAAGCAGTCACCAAACCATGGCATGCCACTAACAACAATGCCCCCATAACTCAACTCAACTCAACACCCCAAATCCATTTTTATCTTTCTTTTATTTCATTTCATCCTATATCCCTTCCTCACTACCTCAATTCTTAATTAATTATCTTTGCTCCATTCATTTTTTTTTTTTTCAAATTCTTTTTGGTAAGTAAAGTCATTGTCCATTATTATTGTTTTAGAATTTAAATTCTTCTAAACTATTTGTTTTAAATCGGAGCATATTAAATGTTATGTGGTGAGATAAACCACTTTTTTAGCACTTAAAATTAAAAGTAAACGAAAAATCAAAATAATCATTAAAAAGTATAATTCATCATCATAAAAATCTATAAAATATACACTAAAATTTTATAATCCAATTATTAAAATGATAGTTTATTTATTAAACTTGAGTTCAATCATATGTCTGGTTCTTTATTTTAACAAATCATTTTAAAAAGTCTGGCTTTTTAAAATGTTAGAGAATGCTGAGGGCAAAATGTATTTCCTAATGTCTGGCTTTTTAATTTTACATAATTACTAAAAAAGTCATCTCACTGTGCACAACAAATAATCTCTCTTATGTTTTCTAGTAATCAAATATAATTGCACATTTTTTTTTAATGTCTATCTTATCTAAAGACTCTCCAATTTCTTAAAATGATTGAGATGAGCAGCCGACAAGTCTATGACCGACACCAAACTTTGTTTGTATAAGTAGTAGTATTATTATATATAGATATTGAAATAAATAAATAAAATTAGAGGGTAATCAAAAAAAATAAAATATTTTTTAAATAACAAAGATGGATTTTTTACTTGCTTCTTTTGTTGATGATGAAGGCTGTTGGAAAAGAATGAAGATGATGTAAAAGATTGATAAAGGACTGATTTGGAAAGAAAAAATAAATTAGGACCAACTTCACCTCAAAAATAAGTTAAGAGATAAAAAGCACTTCATAAAGAACTAATATATTAAAATATAAAATAAAAATATGAATAACAACATTACTAATATTTTTTAAATTATCTAATCATCTGTTGTCAAAAGAATATATATAATCATCTTAAACTAACACTAGCAAGACAAGGTAATAAGTGTGTAAATTGGCTAGCAAAGCAAGCTATGTTGGCTGATATACAGGTGCAGATTTCTTCTGCTATGTTGGCTGATGCCTTAGACTGCATCAAGCTTCCTTTGGTTATTTTAATCTTCTACTTAATCAAAACAAACAACACTTGCAAAGAAATAAAAGAAACATTTCATTCTAATTGGGTTTGAACTTCACCCAGCATGCAAGAGAGAAGTCTGTCCAATACCACCAATCATCCCTTGTGATAAGAATTCAATGTTATCTACCAATGATGTTTTTAATGTGCAGAATTATTTCCAGGCAAAGTGTAGATAGAACCGTTCTTTGAAAAATAAAGGAAAGCTTTGTTTCCCTTGTTATCGTCATTTAACTTATCGATTCAATCAAGCTCTTTCTGACGCATAACTAACTATACATGAATTTAAATATTTTCAACGATAACAATGAGTAGTTATTTAAGCATACCTCAACTATATACACAAGTTTACTTATCCTTGAAAACTAAACCTACTTAGCATGGTAACATCACTTGTACTTTTTTCACTCCATAAAAGATCCTTCACAAACAAAGTCTCCAAAATCGCTCACCAGTAGACTCAAGAACTGCACTGATTCACTGATATCCACTGTAAGTCTGTAACAAAAGCCATTAACATCAAGGTGATCAGCTTCGGTTATAGATCTGAAACATCGATAGAATTCTCTATAATATCAATGCAGGATCCTATTGAGCTTCCTTTAGCCATGGCCTCAGCAAGCTTAGCTCGAGCTGTTTCATGCCGACGTAAAAGTAGGACCGTGCTTAGCACAGACCATCTAACTTGAGAATCCGCCTTCTTCTGTGTGAAGCCCAACCCATTCAGCAAAGAATCCAACTATTCGCAATTAAGAAAATAAAAATTATTGATGTCAATACCATGTGAACATTCCATTTGTCGTGACAAAAAATAGCAAGTTAATTACAATTTACAAACCTTTCTTATGTCATCAAGACCTCCTTCAGAAAATCCATATATAAGATATTCAGTGCATACCCCAGCCAAGGCTATACATGAAAATTTGTTCAATGTCTAATAACATAAAACAAAGTTTTTGTCAGGTAACTCATTTATAATCTACACATCATCGATTAAAAGAAACAAACCATTGAAAGTTTGATGTTTGTAAGAAAGAAACTTACTGTAGCTGATACTTTCCCTGCATTAACCTGCATAACAAGAAAGGTACTAACAATCAACATGTATATAGTTGTCAACTAACAGCGGTTCACAGTCTATTTGATAAGCAAACAGTTTGAAGCGAGTTAAAACATGTATTCTATCGATTACATAAATATTATGTAGTCACTCAACTCAAATAGCCCTGCAACAGCGAATACATGGTCTTGCTGCTAATTATGACAAAGGCAGTGTTTTCAATCGTGAATCACAGAAATAGTGGTCTGTTCAAATTCCCTTATGCTACAACCCTATGCTATAGCGCTGCAATAGCAGCTTTTTGACAATAGTTTTCCCTAATTAGCGTATCACAAAATAATAGCGATTTGTTCAAATTCTTTTAGACTATAGTGCTATAATTGCTATGGGACAACACTAGACAAGATCAAAACCAGATTACTAGGACAGGCATTCTGCAAAGGACACATCCCTAGTTGTTAATTTATGTCTCTCTTTCTTTCTAGTACCTTGAAATTAAAATTAGTGCATTAAATATATGGAACAAATAAAGCAACCAACTTCTTCGAGAAACTCGAAATCCACAAAGGCCGTTCCTGCTTGAATATTGAGAGAACCCTCCTTCATCAAAGCATCCAAACTAGAAACTGTATATCTTTTAGGCAGTATTCCAACCAGATAAGCAATTAAAAAATGGCCAGCTTCATGCTGCATAATTAAATTTTTTATGGTTACTTCATGATGTAAGTTATAAGAAATAAAAATTATTTTAAGTGCAAGCAATGAGATAAATCTGACTTGAATAACCCTATTATGGTATTTCTGACTTAAGCTGTGACCAATTGTATCAACAACCAAGCTACCAAGACCTCCCCCAAAAGAGACCTGCAAACAATCAATTTGATGAGCATAATCAAGAAAAAAATCTTCCTGCACTAATTATTGATAAACAAGCATGTGAGCGAACAAATATGGATGTAACAGGAGTTAGAGTAACAACTAACAGCGATTGATAAACAAACTCGGTCAAGATTTTCATAGTGCAATGAATCTTAAATCCTTAAATAGTAGTTATAAGGTTGTTTTATGAGGTAAAGTCAGTATACAAGGATGTTGTAAATAAAATGTTTCATTCATATTGGAAACAAAACAAATTCAAAATTCAAATAAGGTTAACAAATTACCAAAATCCCAACAAGTCATGATTAAACAAAGCAGGAGATAAGAGAATAAGCTCAGCCAAATAGACAAATAAAGTATCATAATTATCACAAAAAAAACAAATGATTTTGTTTAGCAAAGATTAAAACAGGTGACTCTTCAGTGAGAAATTGTGAATTGGCAGTGAACTAGACAAAATCAAGTGTGATAGTGATTTTGGCAAAAGTTGCCCTATGGAGTTCCAACAAAATCCTGGTGTCACCATGATCAGGTCAAATTCATCGAAATTCTAAACATCCACACTATAGTCAAATGAATGCCGTAAATTAAGTTTCAGTCCAATAAGTGCAAGTAGGAATACCAAGTCGAAAGTCCATAGAAACAGCAAGCCCAAAGATATATAAAAGATTTGTTGTGTGGAAATTCCAAAGACATTCCAAGCAATAAACCCTCCAACAATAGCAGAAATCAGCAGGGTCCTCTCAATTGAACCAAGAGTTGCATCTACAGGTGATAAAAGAGACAAAGTTTCTATTCCATTTAGTTTCAATTCATCCAAGGTGTAAAGCCTTTGGGGAACCTGCACGTGCACTCACACATCACAATGAAAACAATAACTCTGTAACTGGTGTAACTAACTTTTATATCTCCAATAAATACCAACCAACCTGCCTGGCTGCGCCGAAACAGCGAAGCCCATCAGGCTTGCCTTGTAAATCCTTGATAAGTGAGAGAGCAACTCTATCATCCCCTTTTGTTAGCTCTTTGTCTACACTTTCCAGTAATTGTTGCCTGTAGTTACTCACTACAACTTTGGTGGAGCATTGGATTCTCACCTTTAAAAGGTTCGGTTGTCCTGGGCATGATGGGAGACACACGCCCATGTAGACACGATTTATCAAACCCAAACCGCACATTTAATCAATTTCTTATGATGAATGAAGGAAATTATGTTACCTTTATTATTATTTTGTTTTCCATGGCACTCTGTCTGAGGGCGTTCTTGTATTTCCATTGAATTTGTTCTCCACCACATAAAATAAAGAGATAACCATCCCTGAAATTAAGAAAAAACTATTTGCCTCCCCATTTATCCCACAACTGCTATTCGGACAATTTATTAGATAAGATAAAACTAAACTGATGTCATAAGTAATTCACTTTTATCAGGTAAAAAAAATTGCCTTTTACCAAAATATACTTTTTGTCCTGAATAACAGTTAAGAGAGGTTGATAGAACTGGTATATTAAAATTGAATGAAATTGAAGATAC
The DNA here is from genome assembly GCA_037974295.1 of Cicer cuneatum. Taxonomy (NCBI): domain Eukaryota; kingdom Viridiplantae; phylum Streptophyta; class Magnoliopsida; order Fabales; family Fabaceae; genus Cicer; species Cicer cuneatum. The sequence continues at coordinate 70,702,011 of JBBPBO010001986.1, read as the reverse complement.
CTCAAGATTTGATTATCGAATACTGAAAAAAAATATACAGAGATTTACAGTTACAGAGAATAACCGAATTGTCCTGCAATTCTGTCCCACCCAACTACTCTTTAACTGCCTACCTATTGAAGAACTCATTTCTGTTATTTATATTAGCTATTCTAACTGAATTAGTTAGGCTTGACAGCTGGCATAGACTAACATAACATACTACTAACAGAACTAACTAAACTAACAGAATACTCTGCTTGACTATCAATCCTCTGATGGAATTATCGGCTCGACTATCAATCCTCTGATGAAATCATCTGCTTGACTAGCAATCCTATCAGAGGTCTCAACTATTTACGGCCCCCTTTTTGTTTTAACTAATAAGGTCTTAAACTTGATTGAATAAAAGTTTAAAAAAAACTCTAATGAATTAAAACTCCGGAAGCATCTTGTTAGAGTTTAGATCCAAAAGTATTCTGATGGCTCAATCTGTATAACTTACGCCTCATTAGTCCTTAGTTCTGAGCCTGAGATAAATTTGTCACTTCAGTGAGAATCTCGAGTTGACCAAAAAATAAGTCAGAATGTTGGGAAAAGTGTGGATGTTTCATCGATTTGATACCCCCAGAAGTTGCTAACGCTGCGGGATTAACTCACGTTTGTTAAGAGATTCAAATTATTGTAATCCTTCATCAAATTGTTCAGAATTTGAATCAATACATTGTAATCTTATTTCAGAAAACACAGAAGGACGTTCACACATCTCTGAATTGTCGGGTAGACATACCTGTATTGATGCACTCAACTTTGTTGAGCAGAGCTCAATAGATTTATGCTAAAAGCATTGGTAAATTGACATCCCAGATTCATCGTTCAATTTGTGAACTATGCGGCCCAATTAAAATTAAAGGGGATCGGGATTCAAAGGCTGAAAACTATCAAAATATACCAAATTACTAGTATATGTCTATCAAGAAAACATTTAGAATTGACAAACTTAAGCTGAAAAAATAATCAATTTAGAAAAATACCAGTAATGCATTGACACAATCAGGACGACTAATTTATTTTTCTCAGTCGAAGTCAATGGAACTAAAAGCCGACTTGCAACAAAATAAAACGTGACTTTTCGAGATGGCAGTAAATAAATTGAAGCTCAAAGTGTTAATAGAGTACCGTTTATTGGAAATTGACGAGGGACAAAGAATTTGAACATTATCTCGTACAGAAAGAAATCAATTGGACAATCAAATGTTTCCTTCCCTTCACTTTTCCTAAATATACCAAACGTAGGAAGAACAAAAACACAGATATTCATTCCTGAATCCTGAAATGTATCCACCATTCCAGTATCACTTAAGCATGCAAAGTTTTAAAACAAATAACAACATATCCAGTAAGTTCAAAAACAACACCATCAATGGCTTACCAAGCTGAAGACAATCAATATTTTACCGTCCAAACAAGTTCAAGGCACCTTTGCAGTTAAAACCAATAATTGGAATCGAAGGAAACACCTCAAAAACAAAAACAAAAAACAAAAAAAACAACCACGTTACTTTAAACCAATGGCTTCTATAAACTGATAAAAATCTGCTATCCATTCATCACCAGTTATAAAGGTTCGATACAAAATCATCCACTACATCATAGTGATACATTTCAATTCATGGCAGAAATAAAGAAAGTAAACATGTATATTACAACTGCATCAAAATATAACTATGATCAGATCAAAACGTCACAGTGAAACCCTAAAATTCTTGAGAGGCAGATCCAATTTCACCCTTTCCCTTTCCAACCTTCTTGGGAAGCAAAGTCTGATGAATATTGGGCAAAACACCTCCGTTAGCAATGGTTACAGATCCCAAAAGCTTGCTGAGTTCCTCATCATTTCTCACAGCGAGTTGAATGTGTCTTGGAACAATACGATTCTTCTTGTTGTCTCTAGCAGCGTTTCCAGCCAATTCCAAAACCTAATCCACAAAAAGAAAAAGAAAATATTAAATTTCTCTTCTTCCAATTTTCATAATAATACTGAAACCCTATAAATCATTAACAAATTGAATTAACATCCGAAACCCTAAATGAAAAACGGAAAAGAAAATAAAAAGAAAACTAAGGTAACGAAACAAACCTCAGCGGCGAGATACTCGAGAACGGCGGAGAGGTAAACAGGAGCACCGGCACCGACACGTTCGGCGTATTTTCCGGCCTTGAGGAATCTAGCGATTCTTCCGACGGGGAATTGAAGACCGGCCTTTGAAGATCTTGAAACAGATTTGGAGGCCTTTGGCTTGCCTCTTCCTCCCTTGGTTGTAGCAGTGGAACTCATTTTCTGATCGAAGGAAAAATTGAAACCCTAGAAACTTGAATTTGAGATTTGTAATCAGAGAGCGTAAAGACGGAGAAGTGAGAAGGCGAAAGTGAATTGTTGATAGGTGTTTCGGTGAAATGTTATTATATAGGGCCCAAGCCTTTGCGCGGATTGGTTAAGAGGGTTTGGCACGGATTGCCAGCGTGGCACTCCTACTCAGATTCGCGGGAAACTATGAGCTTTCGTTTCGAGTCATATTTCGAACTAGCCGCGCCATACTAATTTTTTTGACTGGGCCCCGCACTATTATATTTACACGACTCCGTTTTTTGTTTTTATTAATTAAAATTAAAAAATTAAGAGAGATGTTGTATATCGCAAATCTTTTGCTATCCAAACAATATGTTTTGGGTTATATAAAAAATAGAAAAAACTAAAATAATTGTGTTTGTTCCGAAATTGTCTTTATAACCCATGAGAGTGTGTTGTGTGTTGTGATGCATATACGACAAACTGTTACATCTAGGTTCAAAGAATATTTGATAATAAATTATCCACTAAATAAATGATTCTATCAACCGTTTGTGTTGAACTCGTATCATTGTTGTGTATGATCCTTTATTAATTGGACCAACATTTATTTGCAAAATTAGTTATTTTCATTTGAAAAAAATAAATAAAGCAATATGCATATTCGTAAAAATCGGTCAATAATATCAAAATTATATTGATCGACCTTGACCAATTTACTAATGGAATGCCCTAATATGACTAAAAAAATCGTTTTAGCCCAATTATCTAATTAGAGGAATAATTATATCAAATTTTTTGCAGCATTTGACTCTGCACCACTACAATAACATAAATAACGTTTTTACCAAGTGAAGATAACGATGAAACTTGAAAACAAACTCAATCATCCCACATCATGTATAGATTTATTTCATAGAGGATTTCAAACCCAATAATCAACAATGAATTGATTGATGATAGACCTGATCGATAAACCATTGTATAATTGGGTTGTGTTGAACACATTTTGAAGGGCTTAACAAGAGTTGCATTGTGATACCCCCCCCCCCCC
>JBBPBO010001986.1:70685633-70698533 GCA_037974295.1 Cicer cuneatum | reverse complement strand
CCCCCCCCTCGACCACTTTTTAATTTCATGCAATCCCATAAACCCTCAACCCTTGAAATGAATTTAACATCCCCAAGAGCATAACTTCTCATACTCCTACAAATGTTCTTGGTTAGGATTTTGGGTAAAGGTTTGTGCTCTAAGGAAGGAGAAGGGTACCTATTTATTGGGAGTTATTTATTGAGACTCTTTGAGGTAAATACACAACTCTAATACTAGTAAGAATCTCTAGAAAAAATGTAGTTTTGTTTAAACATCTTATTAGTTATTTAAAGTAGATTTAAATGATTTTTATTGTTTCCTAGAGTTGGCTAAACTTTAGAATAAATTTTCTAAAAGTCTTGAAAATATTTTTTATACTAAGATTTGTCAACTGAGGTCATGTCGGCTACTCTGAGAGTTGTTGGAGAACAAACTTAGGCGATTCTCGATAGTTGTGAATAGACGACGATCATTGTCATATACTTTTACTATGTTATATTTATTATTTTACTCGTTTTATATGTTAAAGTATTTATTTAAAATTTGAGAAACACAATCTTTGAATTTTTCTCGATTTCATCATTTATTTATTTTAATGGTCTTTGTTATATAATATGTCATTAGTTTGATTTATGTATGAGTTATAAAGTATTTAAATATTGAATTGATATACAATTGAATACGTTTTCCATGAGTTATGATGAAATAAGAGATGATTTTCAAACGTGTTTTGGAAATCGATGTTATAATTATGAAATTATTAACGGCGGTAGGTGCACCTAGTTACATCGTTTTGATTAGGGAGAATTACCCGTTAGATGGAGTCGCCCTTACGAGAGATGTCATGTGTAGGATGAGAGAGCTATTAACAAGATGCAAGCTCCCTAATTGATTTGTGATGATACGTTGGGGGATTGAGAGGAGAGGACTATCCATTAGATAGAGGCACTCTTAAGGGAAAGGCCACCCTTAGGAGGAAAGGGTTATCAATGAGATGAAGCCGCCTCTTAGTTCTCAAGAATTTATATTTTTACTTGTTTGATTTTTATGATGATTTTAAGGTTAGTCATTGTGATTTCACTTTTCTACAAATTTGATTTTAAATTAATGGTTTTATTGTGTGTATACTTGAGAAATACCTATATTTTTTTACAGTATTGTTTAGTGTAATTGCCACAAGTTCGTAAAACAATTGTTCGTGCCTTTTTGTGTTTCCCTTATAGTTGGTGGTAGTTATTGTCTGTTTACTAAGTCTTTGTGACTTACCCCTTCATGTTGTTCTTTTTTTCTTCAGATTCACAAGCAGTTGAGTAGCAAGCTGTTAGTAGATTCAAGTTACGATCATATTTTTTTGGTAGGCCTCCTTGATCGATGACCTTTTTTTTTTGTAAAGTTTGTTGAGTCGTGATGTATTTTGCAGCTATTTTGAGTCTATAAAGTCTTCTGGAAAATGTATTAAATATTTAAATTATGCTATTTGAAATTGAATGAGTTAAAAGTTTAAACGAATATTTTGTAAATTTGGAAATGTTGAAGAGAATATTCTGTCAAAATTTAGAGAAAAACTTATATATATTTTTGAAATAGTTATTGAGAACGATTTAATTGCTTAATTGTTAAGTTAGTTGATAGACTTGCCAGACTAGGAGTATAGCTTGTGCCCCGGTCACGACATTTAGTTTTCGGGTCGTGACACTATGAAAGGTGGATGGCCTGCTAGAGGGGATTTCAATGGCATTTTATGTCTTGCTAAAAATAAACGACGGTGAATAGCATGCTTGAGAAAGTGTAACCTATTTCGCGATCGCATTAAATTTTGTCGACTAATGGACCTTGGGAGTTGGGACTATGAGATTCAAATTTATTTGGAGGGTTCCTCTTTATCATGGTGGAAGTTGTATTTTAAAATGTTTAGATGGTGCCTATGTAAAAGTTAGCATTCCCTAATAATTTTGTAAAGGTTTTGGCTCACTTAGATTTCTCACACCATCAACCTATCATTGTATTTCCTAATGGAGAGCGAAGTGTAATATCTAATTGTCCGATTAGATTCGAATGTGCTTGCCATTTGAAATTTTTCACGAATAGAATAAGAATAAAATCGTAATGTTAGAGAATGCTGAAGGCAAGATAAAGAATGTAACTGATGCTTATAGTATGGTCAATCTTTATAATGTGTATTTCTGAACGACATAATATTTTTTTTATAATAATAATAAGGGATTAAAAGATTATCTATTTCTATTATTACAAATTGTAGCCCAAAAAAGACCCATTAAAAATTGGTTTTGCAATTTTACCATGAAATTATGTGCAAACCAGGAGACATGTATTTTATAAAAAAGAAGGTGTTGACCTTGAAATATACCCATTCATTGAATGCAGTGTTTATATATATATATATATATATATACAGACACACCGGTTCTAATGACTAAATACTGCTCATACCACATGACAAATTGAAAACGCCACCAACGTTCTTCTATGTTAGTTACTAGTATTTTCTAATGGCAAATATCTGCTTACAATGCGGTTCTTTAAAACATGTTAACCAAGTGGGGCTGGATTAAATTAGATTGTAGGAGGAACATATGCCCGTGGAATAGTAATATAATTTATGAATTTGAGAGCTAAGTTGATACCTTTATGTGTTGCACATATTATAAAAATGAAAATCTCATACCCCAAAGTTAAGATGGTTACATGTGTGTTACTATTTTTATTTTTTTATGTAATAAATTTAGGGTGAGAGACGATATTTCAATGTAAAGTAAATAATATCTTATGTCTCAATGAATAATGAGATTTATATTTATTTTCTTTCCGAAATTTGTAAATTCAAGATTTGCATTTTTACTATTAAATTAAAGCATCTAGTGTTTAGATAAAATTGCAGTGTAGTTTTCTCAAATAACACATTATAAACATACACAAAGTATATGGATTACTGGACTCGGGTTATACAATTTTCTTTTGTACATGAATCACTCTTAAATATGATAAATTCAATTCAAACAGATTAAAAGTGGACACATTCACGAGCAAAGTAATAACATCAGAAAGTGATTGCTTTTTATGCAAATTGGAAATGGTTAATGCTTCTCTGCTCTTTATCATTCACCATCTAGGAGCTGAACCCCCTGCGGCAAAAAGCTTTTGTTCCATCTACAATCACATTAGTAGAAAAAAACATACCAACTTTAAAATTTAAATGAAACATAAATAGTTTCTTAGTGATTTAATTTAATTTAATTAACACATTTATCAAAGGACCCTCATCCCCTTACCTTGAAGAGTGTCTCAAACTTGCTTTTCACTAAGGTATACTCCTGTTTTATTTCTTGCAAGCTTTCAAAGCACCTGAATACCAACGTTTATTTTCTTATCAGAATATGGACATTTTATTTACAAAAAGAATTATTGAAGCATACATCAAATTAGACATGATATTTTGACAAGTTTCATATTCATAGTATACAACTTGTTTGATATTAAACTGTTTGGAACCTTACCCTTCAGTGTTTTTCTCCTCACAGTAGTTTCTAAAGGCTATACAGACTCTGTGAACTCGCTGTGCGCCAATGCTGTATTTTTCAATAAGTCAATGACCTTATCAAAGTTATAACTACATGTGTCAGAAGATATCAAACACTAACACATGTGAGACATTGAACACACATATGATATGAAATTTTAGGTGCTAGAGCGTATCTTTGTATATTTAGGTTGAGGTAAGAGGCTTCAAGTGAAAAAATCCACCTTTCATTTAAATTAAAGCATCAAATATAGGTTTTTAAGCATGGAGAGAAACTATAATATAAGTGTATTAATTATTACCTGGAGCTGCTACCTTTCAACTGGTGAACAAGAGCATCCACCCTTGTAAAATCAATGTTGTCATGTCCTCTGTTTGGGATAACATTATTAATATTAATTATAAGGAATCTATATCCCCCAAAGAAACATATTATTGGCCCCAATAAAAAAAAAGAAAGAAAAGACATTGAATTAGTGTGTTTTCTTACAGTTCTTTTCCCATTCCGTTAAGAAGCCTCTCTGCATCCTCAAAGAAGAGAGTCACAACTTCAACTACAAAGTTTGGATTACTTTCATCTTGAAGTAGCTGAAGCTGATTAAATTGACCATCTAGGAATCCCTTTACAAAGAAAGTAAATTAAGACATCTATTATAACAACAAAAGAATAATACACGAGATTTAATCACAAAATTTGGGAAAGCAAGATAGAAATAAAATGGATGCAATAAGTGATAATAATAATACTAGACAGTAATTGTTACCTCTTGAAAAAGGGAAGAAGTGTATTCAACTAACTGTCTCTGCAACTGAGCTACACTATACATTGTTATTATTTTTTCTCTAACCAATCAGTGCCTTATGCTAACAAGTATATATAATGCAATTTTTGTTCTCAATTGGCAACTAATGCTTGGATAGAGATTTGGCACTGTCAAAATATGTGGAGAACTCTTAATTATTAAAAATCTTAGCCTTTGGACTTTGGGTATTTGCATATGTTTTTTTTATTAATTTGTATTCCCTAATATATATATATATATATTTAATGTTAGTTACTTCATATTTGTGTTGTTAGCATCCCCACCAACCACTCATATAAGTCAACTTAAGAAGAAGTCTTGAGAAAAAGTGCTTATGGGTTCAAAGTACAAAAAAACTAATATAATAGTTAATTTACCAATGTTTATCTAAAAAGCTTAATAATACTTGAATCTATTCTTTCTATTTTAGAATGAATGTTACTTTAGCATACAAAAATTGTCTCAAAATAATTCCCAGTTTTCAATACAATTTTAATTATTTTTTTCTTATACTATCATTCAATAATTATTATATATATATATATATAATTTATAAAATATTATTATATTTTGCATTGATAATAGTGAAATAATCACAAATAATTAAGAATTATAGTTTGGTAAAATGGTTTATCTTTTTCTCTTAATTATTGTATTTCTGAATATGTGTACAAAAAATTTAAACGACAGATTAAAAGAATATTAAATATATTAGTTATTTATACAAACATCTTTCTCTTAATTATTATATTTTTTAATATGTTTAATATAGTTTTTTAAATTAAAATAGTATGGAATGGAATGAGTACAAACAATTTTTTTTACACAAATAACATGATTTTTTTTAATTACTCCTTTAAGAATATTAAGATGTATTAATTGCTATAGTTTATATTAAGTCGTCTATTCATCTTATAAGTGGGCGTAAAATATTTAATATAAAGGTCATATTTAGAATATCCTTTAAAAATAATAAACATTAAATTATATACAACTACATGACTAGAGATTTATAATTGACGATTTAAACCAACACAGCGTGCATATGGAAAGACATGTAAATCATGGAATATTTCTAACGATTGAAATGTGCATATATATCGAAATATTCACAATTTTTTTGTTAACTTAATAGAGATCGTAAATTACAATGAAAAAAAAATGAATTTAATATTTTTACTCAGTTTGATTTATTAAGATGATATCTCAAATTCGTTTCACGTTCGCTTAATCTTTCCATCATTGCCTCCCCCTTCTTTCCCTTTTATATAATTTAATTTTATATTATACTTCCATCCATTATTTTCTTAAATCTAGTTTATTTTTTAATTCCATTAAGGTGTTGACTTGTCTGTTGGGGTGGTGACATTTTCGAAGTATGGACCTCTAACCCCATGCTGTAAATTATTGTTATAAGCATGCATTGCAATTGTCAAGCACACCATATAATATATTGATAATCCTCCATTCCATAATAAAGAGTGTTTGAAAAGCTAATGCATTTAGTATTAATTTTGTCTCATACATCACATTTTTTTATACCATTTTGGTTTATATTCTATTATGAATATAATATATAACAGCAGATCCATAGTCATTGGACTCTATAATTAGTTTAATTAATATCTCTAACTGAACTTTGATGATATTACATACTCTCTTCGATTTTTTTTATAAGAAATAGTTAGAAGTTAAAATTTAGTCAATAAAAATTGATGTATATATTAATTTTTGTTGATTAATTTTTTACCCAACTATCTATTATAAAAATTATCGGAGAGAATAATAAAATTTACGTGATAATTTTAATGATTGAAAAGTCAAAATTTTAATTACATCGGATCTTTTGGTAAATAAAATAATTACATCAAATTTGTAGAGTTGGGCTAGTTTATCGAGTTTGATCCATGACTTTCGGATTAAATCTCTATTAATGTGTCCTAGCAACACCAATCAAATGACCATTTACATCTTCATTTTTATCATCTTTGTTGATACTTTGTTGCATATAAGAAAATAAAAATAAAAACAAAATACAACATATAAAGAATATAACTTTTTTAAAGGCAAAATGTATTAATGATACACTAGTCCAACTATAAGAAATACTAGGAAATAACTAATATAAAAATAACACTACAAACCAAGACAACCAGAAGCATAAAAGCCTATATTCTCATAAGAATTAAAATGTTTTATGACCAGAGTCTTTATATTCACAATAACACAGTACAATAGTACCAGGTTTTGCTACTAATATATAGGCCAAAACCAAGCCATGCTACCCATGTCCAATTTAAACTCTAATATATTGATAAACTCATAGCAATCCACCTAACAATGTGGAGAACACACAAATCCATTATATGCCACCTATTTGCTCCAAATTGCAAAGATACAAGACAAATCAAAAGAGTGGTAAAATAGGATGATGAAAGTGATAACACATAATCTGATTCCGATGCACCTTTTTCACACTCTAAGAACAAACAAACATCCCAAATCATTATTATACACACACCGTTGTTCCTAAATAGATCTAGGTGTTTCCAATGTCCAGTAGCATACACTTCCAATAGCATACTGAAGTCAAAGTATTCCTCCATCAACAACAATGAAAACTATGGTAAATAATAGTTTAGCGTCCGCAAAACTGACGCTAAACGGACGTTACCAGCATCGGCAACCAACGTTAAAAATTTATTTTCTAATAGAGCGTCAAATCAAAATTTTTTATTGAGTAAATCAATTTCACACATTTTATAAAATTTTGAAATTATTTGATGCTTCATTAAATAATTTCACACGAATGTATAATAAACATTTAAAAAATATAAATAAATATTTAAAAAATATAAATAAATATTAATGATTATATTATACAACTACGAAATTTAAATTTATATATAATATTGTGTATTTGATCACGAATATATTAAATCAATAATCATCGTTTATACTGAATTATTCACCATAATAATTGATCACATAACTATTCTTAAAGATAATCACTGATATATATATATATATAATTAGTAATCGATCTCAATGACAAATTATTTTATAAAATGTTTAATTCAATTAGGTCCATCATTTTTTAGGGAATAGATAGGCGGGCCTACAACAGTTGGTTTAGTCACAATATAGTTGTGAGTACATTATAGGAGTATTTGCATACGTGTCAGAAGGGAGGGTGGAAGATTGAGGAGGGCAATGTTTTGAATTCAACAGCAACAAGTATTAGTGTCAGAACTTAAGCACGAGCTGTCTCTCTTTGAGTACTATCCCATCACTTTACAGGTTAGTTATCACAAGGCACAGTTTCATTGGAGGAGAAATGCTTACGTGTCACACCATTTCGACACACATTCATTTCATATTGTGTCACATTGTGTTTGATTGGAGTGAGTGTCACCAAAAGAAAGATAACCAACTTACTGTACCCATCCAAAATGAATTACTCATTTCATTATTTAATACGTACTAAAGTAATATATAAATAAAAGAGAAAAATATTATATTATAAATGTATAAAAAAGTGATATAAATAATATTATTTAAAAATATAATTGGATAAAAAATACATTGAAAATTAAAAAATTATTTATTTTGAGATAATTTTTTTGTATAAATAGACTACTCATGATGAGACACATGGAATATTAAGAACAGAAGATAAAGTTACTTTAAACTTTACTTTGTATGATTTAATTTTTTTGAGGAGATAAATAAATTGATCACTGAAATTATAAGTGTAGTTCATAATAATTTTTTACTTTTGCAAATTGATAAATACATTTATAAACTTATATGAGAACCTTTCAATGTGATCTCACATTAATATTATTGCACCAAATACTAATTTTGCTATGAAATGTAAGTCTCTTATAGGACTAATTTTCAATAATTAGTTCATGCTTTTGTCCCTTAAGATGATCTAAATTTCACAAAACATTAGTTTTAGTGTCTTGTTATTGATGTAAGACATCAACGTGCAATATGATATGTTTATCTAACGTGACACATCATAGTCTCTAACAATATGAGTTAATAGAGTGATAATTTTAAATGACAATTTACAGTTCAATAATATATTTATCAATTTACAAAAATCAATGATTATTTTGATTGATGTTTATAATTTTGAGAAATAAATTATCTATTCAATCATAATTTTTTGAAGAAGAGCGTATAGATTTTAGAGAAGTAAAATCCCTCGTGAGTTTAATTGTCTTCTAATTATGGTGAAATTTAAAGAAGAAAAAAAAATATTTATTTAGAGTTTATATTTCAGTATTCTTTTTTTTTACGGGATACATCAATGTTCTTTTATTTAATGTAATATTAAATAATAAAGAAAAATTTTTGATTTATTGTCGTAAAAATTAATCCTCTCTTAGTCGAGTTAAACATAATACATTTATAAAATCTCTCACATTTTTTCCTTTGCTTCCATTAAAATATCTCAAAGTGTGAGGAATCACACACACCCCACGTTAGAGGGCAACAACAATAGGTATGGATTGGTTGCATGGTGTTGGATCCCAACAAGTTGAGTTGAGGCATAATTCATGCGATAGTACAAAGCCACGCCTTATCTATTTTCCTTCTATTATCAACTACTACAAGCACACAAGTAGAACAGAAGCTGCGTATGTTAGTCAATAATTGGAGATTTTTGTCGACTTTATTCCATAGGGACCAACCTCTTGCCTTTTTTTAAAATTGAAATTTTATAAAAATATAATATTCGCAACACAATCAAGTTTTAGACTTTTCATACTCCATCTATTATTATCTAATAATCTAAACATATATGTCATTAGTAGCTTGTTAGGTAATATTAGATTCTATAAAAATAACCGTGTTAAAAATTAAAATAAAATTTAAATTTATTGGCATAATAGCCACTTAGTTTATTTATAAAAGTATATATTATTGATTATTTGAGAGATACGGACTATCCGTAAACAAAAATAGAAAAATACACTTTTGAATTGACATTTAGACCTTATCAAACTTTTAAAATTGTTCATATTATATTTTAAAAATTAAACTAGAACAAATAATTAAAAAAACTGGGACATTCAATTTTTAAAATAAATCAGACTCATATTTTACAAAACTCATTTCAACTTAACTTATTTTCACTACTTCCTTAAATGTCCAAACTAGTAACTCTATAGATTAATAATTTTATATTATCTTAAAAGGTTTATTTTACTAATCTTAAAAATCTTTTAGATCACAAAAATATCAAATATTTCAATATTTAAATTATAAAATATATTTTATTTTAATAAATCTAAAATAATATATAAAAATATTAATCCCTGTCGCACGTAAATTATTATAATCGCTCATTTCACACAAATTAAAAATATAAATGAAAGAAATAGTTAGTAAATAATAATTTACTAAATATTAATTTTTAATCATTGTGTATTATTATTATAAATATATGTGAAAAATAATAATTTATAAGTAATATACATATTATAAATTAAATAATGTAATTAAAAATAATAAAATAAAAAATATTAATTTAAGAGTGATGCATACATATTTTTTTGTTTTGGATATACATATTATTAACTTTTAATTAAACAATAATTCAATTAAAAATAACTAAAATTATATTAAAAAGTAATAATCAAAATTGCATTAATAGTAGTCACAGCATACGAGACATGGGTATATAAAAGGACATTACATGACATTATTGCTTACAGCTCTCAACAAAAATGTAGATAACAATGACAATGTTCTACTGACGTGTCATTGGCCTCCACAAGTCACTTCAAAAGCCCTTAAAAGTAAAATAAGTATTACTCCACCTCTCCATCTCTAGTTATATATATTTTTTCATCAATATAAATCTCTTCACAAAAATTAATACATAATGATTTATTTTTAAAAATACCTCTATTTATTCTACTATTAAAAAATGTAAAAAAAATTTCTCTATTTTATTGTATAGTTAATTGTACGGGTAAATTTGTAAAAAATACACATTTAAAATAAATTTACTACTTTAACAACTTTTTTAATATATCCATTACTTTTATTTTCTGTCTTATAATATAAATAAAAATTGTTAAGAAAAAAATATATATATATGTGGTCCAAAATACATTCACTATCTTTAATTTATTTATATTTATATTATGAGAGGGAGGACTAAGGAATCATAAGGGAGCAGAGGGAGTATAACCATGAAAAAAATTCACTGCCAATTGATATGAATGTCATGCATGCCCTTATTCCCACTCTCACTCTCACTCTCTTATGTTAGTCTTAATTATTGACATTGACTAGAACTGACGTACGAACAAAATAATAGTAGGCTACCGGTTCAAATTTCATACATCACATCACATGGTTTCTTTTTGCTTTAAGAGAAAACTTTCAAACATGGACCAAGGAAGATGTCAATTAGCTGGTGGTTTCTTTTTAGGAATAGAATATGATAAACCATTTAGTTTTTTAAAGTATTGACTATTGTTATATTAATCTTTGATTCAAACGAAAATCCATTTAAACCTATAATATACTTAATAAACAATTGTGTTATTTGGAACCATACATTTCCCCATGGTTGATTTCCATCCTTCCTTGTCCACCATTCTCCAACACTGGTTTATAATTTTGGTTTATGCTATGGTTTGTAATTCTGGTGTATCATTGTGGTTTGTAATTCTAGCTTCCAACGATAAATTTGTCAAATATATTGGTCATATAAAATTTTGGTTTATAATTCTTATTTACAATTCTAGCCATATCAAATTCTTGTTTAGATTTTTGATATACACATTAGCAAAATACTTAAAATCATTCTCAAACTACCATATAAATGAAATATATATTAGACAAATACAAATTACTTCAAAATTACACAAAATATCTCATCTCTTTGATCATTACGTCAACTACCGTATTACTTCAATTCAAATTTCAACAGTCGACAAAAAAATGAGGTGTGTGAATTTTCTCTAATTAATCGAGACAAAGGCAAGAGAGACAAAACAGACTCAATCCCGTTGCCAAACCTAATGGTGACAAGATTAGTATCGATGAATACTAATTTAAGCTAGTTATGGCAACGAGACGGGTCAGAGTGAGTTTTGTCTTTCCACCCCGCTCTCAATTAATCAAAGAAACCCGCATTCGCCCTCATTTTTTGTTAAGTTTAAAATTTATATCTCCATCCCCACCTCGATATGGGTGGTTTCCCCACTTTGATATCACACCCGTTTATATATATAAAATAATAAATTTAAAAATCATATATATTATTTATTATAACTAATATAATAAAATAATTATTATTATACAATAATAAAAATATTTAATTGCAGTTTTGGTTCATCTTTTTATATCAATTTACGAAATTGGTCCATATATTTTAAAAGTCGAAAGTTTTGATGAAAATTGATTATTTGAGATATTTTAAATGATGTAATGTATAATTTAATGATATATAGAAACATTAATTATTCATACATCATTAATTAAATTATAAAATTGAAAAAAATTCGAAATTGAAAGCTAAATTTTTAGAGAGTTTTATTGTGATTTTACGAATGTTAATCATTCTAGATATCAAATCATATCATGCCACATTATTTAAAAACATGTCACTTGTCACATCATCATTTTTTAATTAAAAAAAATCAGAATGAGGGATCAAAATTGTCAAATTTTAAAATAAAATAACTAATTCGTAAACTGGTAAAAATAGAGTAACTAAAATTGCAATCAAATATAATAAAAATGTAAAAAATCATATTTTTGCAGAGTGGAAATTAAAATTTGTAATATATAGAAAACTATTGAATGAAATGTATGAGTACATGTATATAAAAAATAAAAGAGTAATAATTTTATTAGTGGAATGGTTATCAACACCCTAAAACTCGCCATTAAGTTATACCTTTGGAAAAAATCTGTACCCACACTCGATCAAAATGGATTTTTTTTGTCAAAATCGAGAGAGATTCAAGTGGATTCCTACAAAGGCATGTTATGTTGTCACGTCTAGTTTAAACTACCGTCACGATTTTGACGAAGAAAATTCATTTTGAATTAGAACGCTAAAAATGTCACGCAGAATCCTATTGTTTTAATTCACATATTATTATTTTTGTGTATTTAATTGTATTTCAACTTAAACTATTAATTTTGAATATTTTTAATTAATATTAAATAAAAAAATTGAACTTGAATTTTATAAAAATAAATTAAAATTAACGTTGATGAATTAAATGAAATAACAATAGAATTGGACAATTCTATAACACTTGCAAAAGAATGTAGTCTATTTTGGGATCCAGACTTCAAAAAAGTTTTATAAAAGTATATTTTGATATCCTCAATTTGAAAAGAAAAAAAAAATTGTATATGTTCAAGGACATGAACTCGCAAATAACGCGTTTTTTTTTTGGGTCAAAATTATTCACAGGATTTGAATGCCAATTTTATTAGCTCTCAAATATTTTTAAATGTTGGTCTTTGACTAATATCTCACTTTCTCATAAATATAATTCTTGTTTACCTTTTTTTTTTTTTTTTTTTTTT